>VCJN01002775.1:0-152693 GCA_006384855.1 Tetraselmis striata
TATGGCACCTAAAACACACTTACAATTCTTACTGGCCTAACATTATCGGCTGAAACCACCAGCATACCGTATGGATTGCTAGGACAGCTGACATTGTTGGAAAACCCCATAAACATTTTTAGAGCATTTCAAACATGCAATCGAGTCTGGTTTCGCTAGTTACATGCTGTTCGTTTACGACTGCGAGCGTGGGCAGTCGACAGACATGCCGACCATACGAAAGGCGGGAGATGTCTTGTTTTGTAGGGGGTATCGCGACGAGATCGAGGACGTGCATGAACCTCGATCGATGCGCAGGCGTATAGCAGACGCAAATGGGAGACGTTGGCGCCGGCGAATATCGGAGAGACATAAGGCCGGCCGCGCTGCGAAATGAGGGAGGCGCCTTCTCCCAACAGCGCCGTGCAGCAAGTGCCGCGCGCCGTGGCGACGTGCGACGGGAACGGGAAGTGCATGTTAGCGGGAGCGGGCATGCTGGGGAGTGCCTAGCATAGCGGCACATGTACGATAAGTACGGGCTGCGCGTGTTGGGGCGCAATCGCGCCGCGTACCACCATATGGAGTACTGTACGTTGTACGCGCTGCGACGGTAAAACCATGCACTACATGTACCGGCGGTGTACATTACAAAGGATGGCCACGTTACGCCGCGCGACGACGGCGGTGTACGGCCACGTTGCCATCACCAGCGGCAGTCGTCCCGCCGCCTCGCACGACGGGCGGTACTTTAAAGCATAACGCATCGGGGCGCGGGCACAAGGGACCAAGTAGTGGGGGTCGTGCCGTACCGGTCTTGATGTGTGTCGGGGTCGGTTGCCGGCGACGACGCAGAAGACCCGCCGACTACTCAAGAAGTCATCGTCGCGAGTCTCGCTTCGCGCAGTTTGACGAGACGGTCGCCGCTGCTGCACTAGCGACGGCTGCCGACCACCTCACAAGTCGCAGATCTACGATGACGCCACGAAATGCATAGGTCGCGCTAAGTGGCGGAGCCCCCCCCCCCCCCCCCCCCCCCCCCCCCCCCCCCGCCCCGGCGGGCAGCTTGTGATGTCAAGGTTAGGGTGGAATGTCTGAACTCGGGAACGGGCTGGCCGGCGAAGAGGCTCTAACACCCTACGCCGGCCCGTATCTATGCTAGTGTTGCCGGGACGATGGTAATGACGAGGCGACCGCCGTTGCTGATACGAGCGACAGCCGCCAACGTTCCGAACCTAGAGCCGGAAAAGGGTACTTACTACGGGCACCACGAGACGTCGAGCACGCCAGGTGGTAGAGCTGTCCCCCCGGCGGGCAGGCGGCTCCTAGTTGTCGTTGTCTTTGTGACGGCGGCGTGGCAGTAGGAAGCGTCGAAAATGCAACGGACCGAGCAACACAGACGCTTTCCGCTAGCTGCAACCACAACAAACGTTGTTGCGGCACAATTACGGCGAGGGCGTCCGATGCGGTACCGGCAATAACCATGGAATACAGGTAAAATTCCGGTATCGTACGGTGTCGTAAAAACGCTAGCAGAGAGCTGGGCGGAAACTAAAATATGCGGCCATCATGCACCGCCGTTTAACATAAGTCGCCACCTACGCGCTGATTCAAGATAGCGCCAAGTGCAAGTTGACCTCAGCAATTTGTAGTTATGGGCGCTCTCAGAGTAGGAAGAATGGCACCCCACACAGGTATGGCAGTGCGACACCTGGGACCCCAATATGGTGGCGATTACCGGAGCAGGACCTTGAGCCTGGGCTGGAGCAGGAGCCTAAGCCCGACTCCGGAGCCACAGCCAAAGCTGCGAGCGAATATGACATCCTGGCCCAGCGATGATACGCGTGCGTGATGCCGGCGGTGATGTTGCACACTCAGGCAGTGAAGAGCATGGCAGTGATGTTGAGAGCGAGCCGGCAGACAGAAGTGAAGCAGTGGAGTAGAGTAAATAAGGCGTTGGCAAACATATCAGTTGCAATTATGGGGTGTTGAGATGGCACCAGCCAGCCTCGCAATGTCAGCCCTGTATGCAGTGAGAAGACTACCCTGCGTTTTAAACATATTCGCAAAAAATGCCATACGTTTTGTATTTACATTTTGATACCCTATTTGCTACACAGCAAATGGGTGTAGTATGCTACACTGCCGGGGGGGGGGGGGGGGGGAGGGGGGTTGTTTGTTTTGGAATACATGTATTTTGTTTGTGGGCAGAAGCGGCCCAGAGCAGAGAAAGCGTTGCTCTCATTGATCGCGTTTCGGTGGACTGTAAACACACCAGCAGAAGGGGAACGGAACAACCTGGCGAATAGGAACAACCTCGACAATGCGCCGTCCAGTCCACCAAAATGCATAATCATAAGCTGACATAATCAATGGCCTCAGCCCCCCTTTTCGCCAAAAGCAGTATCAAAAACACCCAATCCCTGTACGGCCCCGATATTGTGTTTGGTAACACCCCAGTCAGCAAGTGTCAATAATTTACAATGTGGTGGCCTGTCAATGCCCAGAATTGCTAGCATCTAATCTTGTTGTTATTACTACTACTACAGATACATGACCATGCAATTGTCACAAGTTTGAACGATGGGTGTACTGCCTCCCAGCATCCGGCACCATACAGCGCAGTGTTTGAGTGTGCCCCACTCAGCCAAAGATGAGATCCATCTCAAAGTCGTCCTCATCCGCAACTTTGTCCGCCCAATGAGTCCTTGTGCGGGATTCAAAGCCGAGGTGGGGGTGATCCTGGGCATGCTGCTGCACCCACGGGTGATTGATCGCCTCATTGGCGCTGATGCGCTTGAAGCGGTTGCGGACCAGCAGGCGCGCGCACAGCTCCTTGGCTTCCGGGGAGGCGTCTCCCCATATGCTGTCGTCAAAGTGCGGGAGCGGCGCCTGCATAACGCCATCCAGCATCATCTTCTTCGTCAGCGCTTCGCTGGACTCCCAGAAGGGCAGGTGGCCCGTCAGGGCCTGGAAGAGGATGATGCCGCAGCTCCACAGGTCCGCCTCCGTGGAATAGCACTTGTCGTAGACCTCCGGCGCCGAGTACAAGGGGGTGCCCTTCGCCACCGTCAGCCTCGGGCACATCGGGGAGACCTGCTGCCCGCAGCCGAAGTCGATGGCCTTGAGTACGCGCTGCCCGTTGCCCAGAGGCTTGAAGAGAAAGTTGGCGGGCTTGATGTCGGAGTGGCAGACGCCCTCTCCGTGGCAGATGGATACAACCTGCAGTATGTCGTGCAGCAGGGCCGCCACCTCTGGCTCGCTCAATCGCCCGCGCGTGCGTAGCACATCCTCCAGGCTGGGGCCTTCGAGGTACTCCATTACCAAGTTGAGGTACTCATCATCCGTCTCTAGCCCGTGGAAGTGGCACACGTACGCGCAATCCTGCACGAGGGAAAACATGCGCGCCTGCGGGTACCGGCCGAGCGAGCCAATTGTCAGTGTGGATGCCGCCAGTGCCCGACACGCTTCGGGAACGGTTGCATGTTGCTTGCCCACAAGGCATGCAGCGGCTGTCAATGCTCAATAGACACGTTGCCAGGCCACGAGGCAAGCGAGGTTGTCGATATAACGAATGTGTAATATGTATTTATATTAATATATCATGGCAGCGCAACACGCCAACCAAGATGAAATCTTGGCGTTCTCTCGGCGTAGCTTCCTGGAATGAAACGAAACTACATGTGTGTATCCCTCACCCGTCACGGGGCGAGTGCTGCCACTGTTATTCGGCAATCTGCAGAGAACTCAAAATGAAAGTGCCGTTACTATAGTACGGCTGCAACATTACTCGCTAAACGAACCAGTCCCTACGCCGTGCCGCCTGGCAGACTGCGAAGTGGGGAGCGCATATGAAGGGATCCCGCCCTACCCGTCCATGACTGAAGCGAGTTCTGCGGAGGGATGCCAACGTGGCTTCCAACACAAGCCTCCGAGCGTCCCATCGATAGCCAGCAAGATTTTATTCGGCAGGGGTTCGCGCACCTCCTCCATGACCTTGAACACCTGCTCCTCGGCGGGCTGCCTCGGCGTGGTCATCCGCTTGATGCGCTTCACCGCGACCGTCTCTCCCGTGAGCAGGTCCTCCGCCCGGAATACAACCCCGAAGCTGCCAGAGCCAAGCTCAGCGTCCAGCCGGTAGCGCCCCGCCACCACCGCCTGGCTGTCGAACGAATCTCGCGGTGCCGCCGGAGTTTCCACCGCCGCAGACACCGCATCGACCACGGCCTTGCCCCTCCCGGACGACCGCCGCTGGGAGGTGTGCTCACCGTGGCGATCAGGGGGCGAGGAGCTGCCTCGCGCCGCTCGCTGAGATGGTCGCCGCGTGACGAAGCGCGTCGCCGTGCTGCGCAACACGTTCTGCGCCCGAGGCAGGGTGCGCGACGCCACGCTGTCGTGCTGGACAATACTCCGGCAGATGCTCGGGGCGAACGCCATGACGGCGGCAGCCCGCGCCAGTCGGCGTTGGCGCCCCGGCCGCTTCCTTGACACGCAGTGTCTGCTCTTGTCCCTTAGAGCATAGAGGTCGGAAAGGAGGGTGACTCGTGCTGTCGGTGTGGTTGTCGGTCGTCCGACAAGCAATAAAAAGGGCGCTGACGGGGCGCAGCAGGCATGGGGGCGGCAGTTAAGGTTTGCTACGTGATGCTATCTATGGCTGCGAGAGTAGCATTTAAAAGAAATTATTGTTTGTCGCTACGAGTCTTGTCTCCATAGTACCGCAAGCACTGCTTCTTACTCCACTATGAACTCGCTATAATCCTTATTATATGAAATAATATTGTGTTATTGCACCTGCACCGCAGTTCGCCGGCGCGCTCGCTGGATATGCATGCTGGGCCCTGCTGTCGGGGCTGTCGTGGTACCACGGGTACCCTGGAGGTACCAATACGGGAATGGTAAACTACCACCGGTTCTGCGGCATGCGCACCGTCGTTGTATCCAGGTACCACGCACGTTTTCGCAAGCACCGTCTGGCACGGCGCCGCGTCATCAGCGAATTTGATCCCGGGCGGCCGCATGCTGCTGATATGGCGGAACTGATGAGCGTTTTATTCAATTGCCGTGGATGTAGCCTATGTACGCAGCATGGGGAGTACAGCTGGAGACCGGCATGCTTGAAATGATGCCAGTTTTCCGTGCCGTAGCCCGCGGGGCGGCTAGGCTGTTACATATTTTGTAATATTGCTCATTCTCTCGTGCTTACAGGCGCTTACAGATTTACGTCTGTTCCATTGATCAGTCACGAATCTGAGCACCATGACCCGTTTCTACCGCTTGCTGCTACTTGTAGCTATTGCATGTCAATGCGAGTGCCCCCATGCATCGATCGGGCCACGGCTGTAGATCAGTTTAAGCGCTCCATGTTGGGCATCATGCAACGGGGGCTAGCAATGCGGGATGCGGCGTGGCACAGCACGGAGCGCGGACAGAAGGGCCCACTTCGAGACATCTAGGACATGTCAAAGTACACGGGCATGGTCTTCGGCACAGTGGATAGGGTGAGCATGGGGGTGCGCTGCACGATTGTGCACGTTGTCGCTTGCTTGGCCTCGGATCGGGGCGCCCTCTCATCGCGGGAGGACACTCGGTGCACCACTCGTGCTCACGAGGAGGCCTTACTCGCAAGAAAATTTCCCGGGGTCCTGAGCTTGATAGTGGCGGCTTGAGAGTTTGCTCGCTGGCTCATGAGATGGCACATATTCGTTCGCCATCCCGTTGCCGAGGTTTCCACCTCGTCCGTGGATCAACCTCGCACACACGTGCACGCGTGGCCTTGACTCTGAACCGGGCACGCATCACGCATCACTCATACATCCCGCCTCACGCGGGATGTGGGCAGCTTTAAAGTGGTTAATTACGTTGATTTTTTAGTACTGTTATTTGCGGTGGATTTGGCACTAGCGTTTTTGTAATTCAGCACACCATGCGCTAGAAGCAATGCTCCGCGGTGGCTGACCCCGTGCGCGTGTAGTTATGATCTACACGGGGTATGGGGTTTCCCAACTATCTAACTGTTTGAGTACGATATGTACGGTATGTTGGTGGTTTCAACCGGTTAAGTTGCCGCTATACCATCATGTTTCAGTACAGGCTGCCCCATCGCCCGCGAGCCCTGCGCTCCCTGCCGGGGAGCTACTTATTAGGTAAGCCACCACCAGCTACTCGCTTGCCATCTTCCAACTCGCTGCCTTCGGCAGCGCCTTCGCGTACTTGTGCGCGCGAGGGTCGCAGAGGTTGATAAAGTCTGCACAAAGGTTCCTTTTCCCGGTAGTGAGTCGTCGTGCCGCGCATATGCCTTACATCATCAGGCCGCGATAGTCAACCCCTTGGTAGTGTGGTTATCTCGACTCGTGCGCCCGAAGTCGTTTTACGTTTTTGCCATGGCTTTGCGGCTCTGGCGTTTTCGGGTGGCAATGCGCACGGTATGGAATTGTAGCTGCTAGGGGGTTCCCGTTGGGAGCGGGGTTTAAACCTCAACACCCGAAGCCGAGTCGCACTAAGGGCTTTCGTGGGCTCCCGCAGTGGAGAACCCTTTTCTCGCAATAGTCAACTCTTAAAGAGGTTAGCCGAGGCGCACGCGCTCGGTAGTACCATGGCCGCTGCTCGACGCAATGGTTATCAACGACGGCAACACCGCTTCCTGCAACAAATCGGAGGAGGACGTCCGTGTCGTCAGGATGGCCGCTTGCCGTCCTTCAAGACACTTCAACCCGGTCCGCTTGTCCTCGCAGCAGGGCGTCGTGGCATCAACGGTCGTCACACATCGTTGTGGATTTCCGAAACTACAACCCGTGTAATTGGTCCGATGCGGGGATGGCGCCGCTCATACGCCTGTGTTTTGAGAGCGCTCGTTTCCCTCGACCTATAACCGTGCAGCAGCAACGTTTGCTGTGGTTTACGGTGTGAAGCGTCTGCGCGGCTTGGTCCGGCGGCCGCGTCTCCGACGCTTCCTACTTCGACGTCGTCGTCACAAGGACCGCGACAACATGCAGCTGCCTAACGGGGGCAACTCTACCACCATGTAGGCGTGCTTGACGTCTCGTGGTGACCGTAACTACCCATCCATGTCCGACTCCGGGCTTGGAATTTCGGCGGCCGTCAATGGTGCAACAACAGCGGTCGTCTCGTCGTTGCCCTCGCACCGACAACATTGGCATTGTGTACCGGCCGGCGTAGGCTACCATAGCCTCTACGCGGCCAACCCGTTCCCGACGTCATGACATCTCATCTAGACAACACGAGCTGCCCGCCGGGCGGCAGCTCCGCCACTCGTACTCGTCCTACTCGTACGAGTGCCGCTATGCTGACAATTCCGGTTCGTGACGCACGCCGCCAAGGCGCGCGGCAAATGCTGCATAGCGCCGTCGGCGGAGATAGACGGCGCCTTGATTTCCCGACACGTCCGGCCTACGACGTGTCCGGCGTTCGCGCCGTCAACATCTCCCATCCGCGTCTGTTCTGCACCTACGCCTCGATCGAGGTACCTAACCTCTCGGCGCGATACCCTCCTGCAACTCAAGATATCTTCAACCGTGTATGGTCGGCACGCCTGCCGACTGCCCACGCTCGCAGTCGTAAATGAACCGCGTGTAACTGACAAAACCAGACTCGGTTGCATGTTTGAAATGATCTATACTAGTTTGTGGGGTTTTCCAACAATTTAATTGTCTCAACACGACTTGTGCGGTCCGAAGGTGGTTTCAAACGATAAGTTATGGGCACCATAATGTTTCTATACGGGCTGCCCCATCGCCCGCGAGCCCTGCGCTCCGGGCCGGGGAGCTACTTAGGACAGCCAGCAGCAGCTCGCCTGCCATCTTCCAGCTCGCTGCCTTCGGCAGCACCCTCCCGTTTCCGTTTCCGCCCTGCAGGATCCTCCTCCCACTTTTCCCCCCTTTTCGCTGATGAGCCTTCCGCCTAGCCATAAAACTGCGCTTCTTTGGTGTAAAGCAGCCTCCCACATTTTTTGGCAAACCCATACTCGATTGCACGTTTGAAATTCCGAAAGTCGCGACGAACAGCAGCAGCCGGCTGCCGGTGTTTTAGACGGTGATCCAACAGTGTTGGAAATTCCGTCACTAGCTTTCAATTAGTTTTGCAGAATGCTTCGGCAATTTGCTTGATGACTATAACGGAGCGTCGCCTACCCAGGGCTTTCCGTAACTGGATTGCTGCCCAAACGGCCGTCGTAGAGACGCTGCAAGGGTTTCACTGGTGCCAGTCCTGTCCCGGGGGCGAAAAACAAAAAGCAGCAGCCGCGGACGTCGACTACGGGTACGGTGCTTTTTTTTGATTACATGAGCTAGACGCAACATTCAAGAAATCCACACAGAAATCCAGAAGGAAATCCAGAAGGAAATCCAGCTACGGGCCAACAGAGGCAGGAACCGCCATGGTAGCCTCGGACCAGGCATCGCCACCAGCCAGCCGCCGCTCCACGCAGTAGGGACGCTCTCCCCAGCACACAATCCCGGGCCACTCCAATAGCGGCACTAGGCCGAATGTAATGTGAAGGCGCCGACAGGAAAGGAGCTTCGAAGTTGAGGTCTCGCAGCAAGGAGCGGAAGTGGGGGGGTCCAACCCAGAACGGGGCGCCACGGGCGTGCAACAGACGCAGGCCACCCAACGCCAGATGCGCCGCCAGCTCGGTCGCGTCCTTTTCCGCCAAACGTAGAACGCCTTCCCCAGCACAACATCCCGGGCCACTCCAATAGCGGCACTAGGCCGAATGTAATGTGGAGGCGCCGACAGGACAGGAAGGGAGAAAGTGCTCAACGGGTAGGGAATGCAGAGCCGACCGGGCCAGCAACGACGTAAGACGCCGGTGTCCAGCGCGCTTTGTTCCGCCCAGCGCCAGATCCGCCGCCAGCTCGGTCGCGTCCCCTTCCGCCGAACGTAGAACTCCCTTCCCAGCACAACATCCCGGGCCACTCCAATAGCGGCACTAGGCCGAATGTAATGTGGAGGCGCCGACAGGACAGGAAGGGAGAGGGTGCTCAAAGAACAGCGAACAGGGACTTGACCGGACCAGCAACGACGTAAGACGCCGGTGTCCAGCGCACGTTGTTCCGCCCAGCGCCAGATCCGCCGCCAGCTCGGTCGCGTCCCCTTCCGCCGAACGTAGAACTCCCTTCCCAGCACAACATCCCGGGCCACTCCAATAGCGGCACTAGGCCGAATGTAATGTGGAGGCGCCGACAGGACAGGAAGGGAGAGGGTGCTCAAAGAACAGCGAACAGGGACTTGACCGGACCAGCAACGACATAAGACGCCGGTGTCCAGCTCACACTGCTCCTCCGCGGCAGTGGCAGCACGGGCGGGGCCAAGGCAACCAAGGCGCCACCCGTGCACGATCCCCGCCCCCATCCCCAGCCGGGGGTGGAGGCGGAGGAAGGGCCCGCGATTCCGAGGGCCGAGGACGGTCGTCGGGCCCGCCCAGGCGGCGGTGGGTGGGTGGGATAATTTTCCACCCTCGTACATGTCCCGTAACCGGCTTTTTTTTCCCCGCCCCCGGGACAGGTGCTAGTTCTTCACCCCCACCCGACTACTCTCCCGCGTAACCAACCCCTTCAGCGCCGTTGCTGATCCGGCCGGCGGCGATCGCTGACAACCCCAATGGCGGTAGGCGATCGCCACTAGTAGCAACTACTGATCCAAAGCCCGGTTGTGGTCAGTCGCTGTGCCATACTGTCCTGGCCTCACGACTTTATTCAAATCTACATGCGCGCCGGCCCTCCCAGCAAGAGCAGCACGCTCAACTGCCCTGTCGCGCTGCTTTGGAAGCGCGCCATCATCCGACCGCGCGACTGAGGAATAACTGCGCCTCACGCCAGAACGCAGCTGTTCTCGGCGGTCGGCGGCTGTATACATAATCACCCCTTATTCATGACCCGAACTCGTGTCAGTTTCGGAGACAGCGCCAGCGGCGTCCTGCTACGCCCGTCATGGGCGCAGACAAGCACCGCCGGTTAGCCTTGGTGACGACAGTGTTGGCAGCCGCGATGGGTAGCTATGCCCTGTCGTGCGGCCGACGGGCTGACTGCCGAAGTGCGCGGGTAGTTACAGCGGGAATCTGGCTCTCCTGCCTGGTATGGTCGCTACCGCCCCCCCCCCCCCCCCCCCCCCCCCCCCCTCTCCCCCGTCTCCCCCTGCCCCCAACTCGTCATCTCCCCCCCCCCCCCCCCCCCCCCCCCCCCCTTCCTTCAAAACACCCGCCCAAACGCCGATTTCCGAGCCAGTCTCGATCGCAACACGGTGCCTGCGACAGCTTAGAGTTACATTGAACACTGTCCACATCTGCGCTGTCCTTCGCGTGCAGGCGGCTGCCATGGCACAATTCGCGCCAAACATCCAGCCATATCCGAGGCCATGCACGCCTGCAGGCGTCGCATTCTCCGAGGCCAAGCGTGAGTGCTCCCACGCCCACCTGTCCTGCGCTCGTGGCTACCGGGCGGCCTCATCTCAGGGGGCCCCGGTCACGCATGTGCCGTCATTGGGGTGTGGCTGAGGACGGCCGCTTCATGCGGAGGCAATGACCTTCGCGTTTGATGGCTGGCACGCAGACCCATGCTTGAAGGGGAGCGCCCAGGAGGAGCGCACGTACCTGGGCAGGCGGGTCACGAGGCGGGGCATGTTCCACGCGGTTTGCACACAGACGGCGTGGATCGTGCTGAATAGCGAGTCGATGATGTGAGCACCCCGCCCCGCCATGTCCTCCTCTGCCCTGCCCTGCCAAGCCCAGCACAACCCTCCTCAGCCTCGGCAGCAGTGCAGCAGCACAAGGTAGGGAACAGAAGATGGGGTTGGAGTGGGCACCCGCGGCGATGCTGGACTCCGTGCTGAGACTTGGATGCCGGCAGGTACACGCACATGGCGACGCTCGCGCCCATGCCGGGCAACAGCTCAGACATGCTGCTGGCGGCCTGGCAGGTATGCTGGGCGCATGGTGCCTGCGGCTATCGGGGTGGGCAGGAGGGTGGGAAGGGTGCTGATGCCCGGCTGCGTGGTGTTCAGGCCTCCGTCAACGACGAAGGGGAAACGGGTCAGTTCCTGATGACGGCGCAGTCGCGCACCGGCGGGCGCAAGTGGGAGAAGCGCCGGAGGATCAGCCTGCAGGTGCGGCTGCGTGGCTGTGCCGACGCGGCCGCCCCGCCATCCGCTCCGCACTCTGCTCGCGCGAAGGAGAACCTCTGCCTGACCCGTGCTACTCACGCAGGAGCCGCCGTACGCACGCGCCGCGGTCTCCTCCGAGGGGTGGCTGCAGGTGAGGCGCCGCCCACCGGCTTGGGCAGCCGGGTAGTCTGACAGCTTGCTGCTGCGGCATTCATCAGCTCACAGCCCCCAAAGCCCATGCATAACTCCCCACTCCCCCCTGTTGGTGGCCGTCTCGCCCAGGAGAGGCAGACGGCCGCGGAGGCGGTGCAGCGGCATGGTGGCCGCTCCGGTGAGCCCCCCCCCCCCCCCCCCCCCCCCCCCCCCGCACGCCTGGTGCTTACGCCTGCTCTGTCTGGAGCAGCTTGGTTCAGCGCGCGGTATAGTGCCGGCACACTTTTGGGCAGAGCGCCGGGGAGGGGATGGTGCCGCGGCTGCTGCATTGACGGCATGCACTGCCGCCCCGGATGACTGCGCGCGGCCGGCGCAGACTGGGCGGCGCGGCCCCTCTGGGGTCCCGCCCTGCTGTACAGCCCGCCGCACCCGTCGGCCCCGGGCGGCGCCGGGCAGCTGTGGATGTTCTACAGCCAGGGGCAGACGTGCCGGAAGGCCGTGGACACGGAGAGCGGGCTGCACTGGTCGCCAGGTGCACCGGCACGCGCCAAGCGCACCACCCTGCAGCGCGCCCGCAGTCCCGCCTGGCTGCCCATGCTGGAGGGGGGTGACATCGCGGGTGGCTCCGGGTTGCGGGCGCAGGTGGGGACATCATGGCCGTCAGCTCCCCCAACGGGCACGACTGGAGCAACCCGGTGGTGCTGCTCAGCCAGCCCGCGCAGGTACGGACTGTCCTTCGCGTGGCTCATCAGTCAGTGTTTTTCCATGTCAATCTCTGCTGTGTTTTCCGTGTCGCTTTCCGTGTATGGCCTCGTATCGTTTCAGTGTCGGTAATTCACACGTGGCCACTTAAACACACACATACATATGTATACACACATGCAAATAAATTCATCTCTACAATTTAGATTTATGTATTATGTATATTTATATGTGTGACTGTTCGCTATGCTCGTCAGCGTGAAGCGGGCGCACTGAGTTTTGCTCTCCAAACTATCACAGACATGCCATCCTATCCTCAACGCCGGTACCTGCACAGCTTCCAGCAAAACAGAGTGCAATGGCAGCACTGCCCACCAGAGTTTTCCCTCCTTGGGGTAGGCCATTGGGGACGGTGCGCTGCACCGATCGCTGTGCTACGCCCGTCAGCAGCGATCAACTGCCGCTGCTGACAACGTACCAGTACACGTGACTTAACCCTTATTGCATGCTAGCACGGCATCACGGCAATCCTAGACCCCCCTTTTCCCTCCTCCGCAAGTGATGCGGACTGTTATGGGAGAGGGGAAGAGGCGGGGGGGAGGCTGATCGCCCCGTGGCTGTGCTCCTCTCTCAGGGCGGCGTCCCGTTTGTGACGGCCAACTCGCCGGCGGTGACCGCGAAGGGGCACTGGCTGCTGCCCTTCTGGGGGGAGCTGCCGCGGGAGTCGACCTGCGCCAGGTGCGGCGGGCGGGGCATTCGGGGCCGTGTGCCGACAACCCCCCCCCCCCCCCCCCCCCCGGCCCAGCACGCTATTGCAGGTAGCTGCCTGTCGCTGGGGTGCATCGCGTGAGGCAGCCGGGGATCCTGACGTGGCCGTCTGCACGCTGTGCGGCCCGCAGCGCCAAAGTCTCGGGGAACTCGGCGGGCGTGTTGATCTCCGAGGACCGCGGCGCCAGCTGGGCCGTGAGCGCGCCGATAAAGGTGGCGCCGTCGGCCCTGTCCCAGCTGTGCCCGTCCCAATGATGCGGCGCCGTTGGACGGCCACCTGTCTGGTACTTATATGTATGTGTGTGGTCCATCTAACAATACATATGAACGGTATGCGTAAATGTTGGAGTTCATGTACATATCCATACTCACACACATATGATTACTATAAATATGTATAGACTTTCTCGCAAACTTTTAAAATTACAAGTATGGATTCACTTAGATTACCGCCAATACATGAACACGCACATACATAGCGACTACATCCATTCATCCACCCATCCGTGCATGCATGCATGCATGCATACATACATATATACATACATACATACATACATATACATACTCATACATACATACATACATCCAGGATTTTAAATAAAGATTCTATAAGGATAGTTACTCGCGGACTTCTACCGTCAATATCAGAGTATTGATAAGCGACCGAGGTAGCGGAAGACACGATGATAGTACTAGATAGCGCTGAAGGGAAAGCAATCCTGGAATGGTCGTTAATTGAAAATTACTGATAGTTTCGGTACCAGCAAGGACTACGGCGACACGATAAGCGTAGTAATCGTGTACGTAATGTCATCGCCGTGCATCGGTCCGCCTTCAAGTATTGTTATGTATTCAAAACAAATGATGTAGCATTTTCCTGAAAAACTGGCAATGCCCAATCAAACAATGTCCTTAGTGCTGTCCGAGATGGATTCGCAATACAACGAAGATGTATCCGTCAGTTTGCTTTCAAGTAAAGTCAAATTAGTAAGACATTTTTAGTCTATTCTTTTCTGTTTCTATTTCTAATTGACTCAATTGCATCCTAATACATATACATGCATACTCATACATACATACATCCATGCATACAAACTCATACATACATACACGCATACCTACATAGGTTTGTGTACCCATGCCACCGGTACCATTGGTCTGTGCGCACAGTATGGAGGGCTTGTCGCGCTCGTTTGATGTCTTCTGGTCTGGAGTCGAGGGCTTGTTTGCCGAGGTCTGAGGCGGTGCGCTGCTTCTTTGTGACAGGCCAACGGCACCTGGCTCATCGAAGGCACCATCGTGCCCTGGACAAGGGGGCCCTGCTGCAGCTGTTCCGGTCGGAGCTCGGCCGGATCTACCAGGTGCGCCTTGCCGGCGCCTCCGCCATGCAGAGACCCGCAGTGACACCGGCTTCTTTGGGCGAGAATACTGTGGCGCTGACGAGGTGCCCCGTATGCGCGTGCGCCCAGTCGCGGTCCTTCGACGGAGGGCACACGTGGTCGGAGCCCGAGATGAACAAACCAGCGCCTCCCCAACCCCAACTCCAAGGTGGCCCGCGCTGGCGCTCAGCAACGGCGAGATCGCGCTGGTGTACAACAACCACAAGAAGCACAGCGCGCCCAAGCGCGCGCGGGTCGCTGCTGTTCATCGCGCTCAGCGCCGACCGCGGCGCCACTGGCGCGACGTCGCCCGCCTGGAGCTGGCCTTCATGGCGGGCGCGCGGTTCCACTACCCCTCGCTGCTGCAGGTGGGCTGCAAGCTGGTCATCTCGTACACCGTGGGCTGGGCGACCGGGTACAGCCCGCCCGCAGGCGTGGGCCCCCCGACGGGAATTAAGGTGGCCATGGTGCACCTGAAAACCGCCTCCTGAGGTGATCAATGTAAAATAAAGAAATACATGCCTGCATACATACATGCATACATGCCTGCCTGCCTGCCTGCCAGCCTGCCTGCCGCTGATCATAGAAACGATCCGACTTGTGGACATTTTCCATTCCTCTGCTGTCACCACAGCGGTACGGTGAGAAATGTTCAACCCCCGCCCAAGGTGGCAGCAGTGAGCCCCCCCCCCCCCCCCCCCCCCTCCCTCCCATGAGCGAACATCACCTTGCTGAGTGACTGGCCCTGTTTATTCACTGATGCCTCAGCGCATCACCATTATTATTATCATCTCATGTAATTATCTTCCTCATAACCATTACCATTGTTGGCGGCTGCAGGCTGTATCTCAACATTATGCTGCACTTGGCCTTCAGAGGAGCGCACGCTACGTGCACTGTCACCCGCGGGGGTGGCAGCAGACAATCTGCGGGTTGGTGTCGGTCGGGCCATGAGACAGCTGGCATGTTTAGCATCAGAGACTAAACGGGAACAAAGCTCAATTTCAAGAACTTTCACAGTTCAAGTATGCTGCGCCGTTCATGCTGAACCGTGCAAGTTATCGGCTGACAGTGCAGGCTGCAGGCTGCATGGGTGTCGTGTTCGCAACCCGGGGGGGGGAGGCGTCACTAAACAAAACATCTTGCGTGTATGCTGCTGCAGACGTAGAGCATACAGGGAAGGGGCGAGTAATAGCCCCGCCAGGGGGGGTACTACCATCTCAACTTCGAGCGAGTGGCACCGCTCGTATCATTCAATACAGCCAGCCAATAGTTCAGCCATTATCGTCAGCAGCCAGCACCCGCAGATTCGCCATTCATACACACATTCCTCATGTCGATGACGAGTACTAGTATGGTATAGCGCAAGGCGCGAGGAATGGCAGTATAGGTATTCAGGAATGTCGTTATTCGCACGAAATACCCGTGCATGTATCCTCCCCTTGACGCCGACGCCCAAGCAATACAACGATGGTAGTACGTCGTGGCCATATGCTGGCGGGACCGCCTGGCATAGTTGCGTTGCTCAATATTGATTTCTACATATTGCATAATATATCATGGACCTGCTAAGCCCCCCACGCCAGAGGAAGTGGCAGTTTTTTATTCCTGAATCCCAATGATGACATAATTGCGCTGCGTGATTATTTCGCGCATCAGCACATACTACCTTCAAAAAAGCTTTTCGCGCGATATAATTCTAACTTCGCACTAATCTAGCTATCGATAGAGAAGATGCCCAAACCGCTGACTAAATAAATTAACAATAACGCAAGTATGTTATTAAATGCATATGTGTATCAATGTGTGTGTGTAGGAGGGCAATATATCGGAAGTATCTACTAATATTATATTGCGCGCAGCTTCTAGAAGATGCGCAGCTTCTAAATCCTCGACATCACTTTCTTAATTATGAGTACTGCGGGTACTCGCAGCGAGTATTTCACGAAAATTAAATACACTGTATAAAGTATGGTAAATTGATGTTCACTGCTGCACCGGTAGTACCGGTGACCTCCCGGCATTTTTCAAGCTCTGTGGCACCATCCGGCCGGAACAGAGAGTGTAGGAAGACTAATTTGGGGGAGCCAAAGACGTCCTCCGAGCCCGAACTTCCGCGCTCAATATTTCGTTCTGTCCAATGCAACTATTGCTTCATTTGCGCATCAACCAGGACCGGAAGGATGTGCGCTTCAAGGTGTCGGCATCTATTCTGCCATCGGTAGGGGGGATCTCATCTTTCCCTCTTTTCAGATGAAACTTAGTCCGCATGGCTGCTTTGACATGGACTTCATCGCCTTTGCAAAGTCACTGTCCTTTCCATTCCGGTGTGCTTCCTCTGTGCAGGGTGCCAACGTGTCGCTCAAGCTTGATGTGAAAGCGGAACTGGGGGCAGGACCAGCGCTCGCGCTCGCAGCCCTGGACCCCAGCCTCGGTGGGCTACTGTCCATTGAGCACCTGCGCCTTGGTCTAGAGCAATGCAACCTTGGCCTGACCATTGCCGAGCTGCACATGGCTGCGGCAGCTTACTCTGTCTTGCGTCCCGATGGCCTACGCGTGAGGTACGGGCCTAATTGCATCTGTGAATCTTATTTGATTGCTGACGTTTCACCCTTTTGGTCATGGTTGAGACTCTTGCCATGACCTGGCACAGTACTCGTCCCTGACACGTGTTTTCCCTGTCAGATGGGTGCAGCTGTTGCATGACATGTTGCATTCCACCGAGCATACTGGAGCTCATGGAGAGCTTTGATGAGACAGCAATGATTCTGGCGCTGCACGAGGAGAAATCATACTGGGAGGCCGCTGCACGCACTGCGCCTCGCTCTTGTAGTTCAAAACCATGCGGTACGGTGTCAAGTACACTGCAGTGCCCCATGCCACGGCGGTGGTGGATCGGTTTGAGCGCTCCCTGTTGGGCGGTTTGCAAATAGGGTTGGCGGTGCGGGCTGGGTACATCATGGCATGGCACGGCGTCTGGATGGAACGGCCCTCCGCGGAACATTCTGACAATGCGAGAATACACCCCATGGTCGTCTCTGGAACTGAGGGGACATGAGCAAGGGGGCTCGCCAGATAGTCCGCGCCGCCGGGTCCCTCGCGGCGCATCGGGGTGTGTTCTCATGGAGAGGCGCCCGGTGCATCACTCACCAACGTCAGACGGCTTTCCTCGGTGCAGCCCACGGGGACTTCATTAAGGCGCAATGCTTGGCCTGGTGGCAGCAGCTTGGGAGCCCTTCAGCAGTTCAGCTCTATGCTAGTTTACGCTAATTTTGCAAACAATGATGCGGCAGTGAGGCCGCGTCATGGGAGTTGGGACGCGCTGTGTCATCCGGCGTTGGTCGGTGCTGCGCGGGCCCAAATGCCGCAGCCATATCGCGCGAAAGTACCCACATACCCACGCACATGACCGCGGCCTCTCGCAGATTATATGATTTCATCCACTGCACATCGTGTGATCGTGATGCATGCATGCACTCGACGGTCATGGCAGACGTGTGGCAACGGGGTCGCCTCCTCCGGGCGCCCGTTTACACAGGACACCGCCTTTCTCCTGGCGCCCTGGTGGCCACGGCGCGGCGCAGAGACAGAAGTAGCCCATGCATCGGTGTGACTCTTGCAAAAATCACGCCGAAAAGCCCTCAATCGCTCCCACTCCCGATTCTCTCATCCTCACTGGGAGAGCCGTCGCCGTCGGTATCGCCGTCTTCCGGCTGTGACGAGTCGTCTTCCTCCTCCTCCTCCGAGCTGCTGAGGTCCCGCACCGCACGCTTGCGGGCTTGGCGGCCGGGACCTCTTCGCGTGGCAGCGCCGGACCCGCCGGGAGCCACCCGCCGCGTGGGGCGCTGCTGCGCCGGCTTGGCCTCCTCCACCTCCTCCTCCTCCCCCTCCTCCTCCGACGACGATTCCCCGTAGTTACCCACGGCGGTGCTGGCCCTGGTGGGGCGCCGCTGCGACGGCTTGGCCTCCTCCTCCTCCTCCTCCTCCTCCTCCTCCTCCTCCTCCGAGGACAACGATTCCCCATAGGTCTCCACGGCGTTGCTGGCCCTGGTGGGGCGCCGCACCCGGGGAGGGGCTCGCCGTGCCGGCCTCGCCGCCGCCGTCCGCTTGGCATCCTTCGCCGCCGCCGCCGCCTCCGCCGCCGCCCGCGCGGCCTCTTGCTCGACCTTGAGCCGCTGCTCCAGCGCCAGCGTGGTGTAGGCCCGCTGTTGGTACGCCTGCTGCGTGGCCAGCCCCTCCAGCACCGCGGGCAGCACCGCCTCGGGAACCAGGATTCCCACCAGGCGCTGCTCCTTCCCGCCGCCCGCCTCGCGCGGGGATGCGTCCGCCCCCGCCTCGGCCGCCTCGGCGCTGATGGGGACAAGCACAACATCACAGGGCGAAACGTCATCGCGGCATCCACGTGAAACGCACCAAACTGAGCGCCGTCCATCTGCGCGACGATTCTCAGGCTTATTGTCATGCCGCGGCTGAGGAACCACCTCTGCAACACGTGCGTCATCTATCCCTTCGATGGGCCATCGGCCACCGCGAGAGGCAGCATGTCAAGTGGACAGCAAACACCCTCGCCGGTTGGCTGCAGCTGGTGCTGAGTATTCGGCATCGACGCTAATAAGTCTTCTTGTCAGTCTGGTGTCACTAGTGATGCCGGTCAGGATTTCCCAGCAGGTGCGAAAAAAACAATTGTCAACCATACACCAGTCCACATAAGTCTTTGCTCATAGAAATCCGCGCGTATCCTCGCCTTGGTGCCCAAGCCATGGGGCCACGGGGCCATGGAGCCTTGTATTCCAGTGTATGCAAGCCTCCTACGCCAAGGAGGCAGCCGTTTCTCCCGGTTATCGCACTTTTGGAATTGTTCCTCGGCAATGGCATTGTTTGGCACATGGCTAAAACCACAGGAAAAACGGCCCGTGAATAGGGGGCAACTTGTTGGCGGCATAGCTGCTACCATCTGTCGCATATGCCCGCGCGCTGCCGGTGGTGAGTGTACCCCTTTATCCGGGTAAATGGATATCAGGTTCGTAACGGGTATCGCCCACGGCGAGTTTCGCGTGGCAGCCGCGCCGCTCCGTGCCAATGCGTGACGACCTGAGCAGTCTGTAAGGATGCACGTGCGGCAAAGAGTATTGAATTGAAATAGAAATAGAAAGCGTTGCGATAATTTGACTTTCCTTGAAAGGAAACTGACAGACGCAGCTCAATATTCGTATTTGCGAATGGATTTGGGATAGCAGTAAGGGCATTGTTTGAGTTTGTATGGCACAATTACATATCCAGGAGAATGTTGCGTGCAGTTGTGTCGAATAAGGGAGCGGTCACTGACGACTACTGCGCCTTACATTAGCAGACATGGCCGTGCCAGGGATCCTTATCACATCGATCACTACCCTCGCACCTTGCGCTGTCTTGCGGTGCCGTACGGGTACCGATGAACGGTACATAACAAACGGCATAATAAGAGCAATGAAAAGATTAGAATACAAACAGAGGTCACTAGAAGGGTGGGAAATTTTAACAAAAGCAGGCGCCGCTGTTTCCAATGAATTGCCACATACGCGCCAGTCTTTCTACTTGTGGCTTTCCCTCACCGACCATGAGATGACCGGACGGGATCCGGGCGTCTACTCTGGTCATGCGAGCGCACGATTTGCGCTGCGATACCATGGACACGTGTGCCCGTCACCGACTGGTATACCGCGGACCTAAGCTCAGGCCGCGGGCCCAGTAAAATTCGAGGATTCCGAGCGGTAACGCAAAGTTAAGTTCCCCCCCCCCCGGATCAGGGCCGGAGCCGTGTACGTCCCCATCGGGACCCTGGCACGCGCAATCCTCCACAGACGCCGTCCACGTGTCATCGTAGGCTAGCCCTGGCCGGCACGGCCATCGCCTCATTCGCACCCCGGCCGGCTAATGCGCAGCAGTAGGCCAACGGGCCAACGAGACACCGCTCGGCCCGAGGGCTGATCCAGGATCCAACGGAGGCCCGGGTCAGCTCGAGTTCCCGGGGCTCGTAGTAGACGCACCGGGGGCTCTTCACAGACCCATCCGCGGTGTTCGTGACGACCTCTTACTTAATCAATCGATGTAATGGTTCCTCCGCTTGTGCGCGAGGGGGGGGGGGGGGGGGGGGGGGGGGGCAAGACACGATTCATCTGGTTCATCCTGGTTTTAGGGTTATAAGGGTTTTAGCCTAAAACCTAAAAACCCTAAAGGCGTAACTGTGCATAAAGATATCACCACTCTATGTGATACCATACCGTGGGGGGGGAATAATATAAAACAGCGGCGCCTGGCCGTGTTGTGCCACCCCTCCAGCGTTTTAATTATTATGTCCTACTATTAGGTGCCGCAGTCTATGATTCTCCGATTACTGTTGCTGAAGCTGCATTGTAATATACCGTCTCAACACGGTAAGGAATTCGTAGTCCTTCATGCCTAGTACACTTGAGGCTTACACGGCGTTTGCTATCCTTTGTTCCAAACGCGCTATGTACTCGAAAGCCTTACCGGGATCGACTTTGCATACGCGCCATTTACACGTAGTTTGCTTATATACCACATATAACGCGATTATTACCTAAGAAGTACCCGTAATAGCAATCGTCGTAATCGTTCCAAGTATGATTATTGTTACCTTGTCGCTGTGCACCGGTCCGCATTCCTGAATCGCTGCCGAGTTTCAAACAATGCAAATATACTTTTTCCTGAATAAATGGTTAACACAAACTCAAAATAGTACTCTTAACAAACACACTCTAAATAATACAAACTCAAACAATGTACTTAGAGCTTACCGTATTCGATTCGCAATACGATTTAGATGCATCTGTCATTTTTCATTCAAAATAATCCAACAAGTATCAACAAACCTTTTATTCCTATTCACGATTGCCAAACCTGCATCCTAATAGACGGGTAGATAGGCGGCGGCAATTCGTCAGCGAATTCTTCAGCAACGGCAGGGGCGATGGCACAAGCTGGACGAGCCCTGTCGCAAGCGCGATGCACCCGCACCCGATGCATCGACGGAACCGGCGTCAGGGCGGGTCCTTACTCGGCCGGCGGCGCCCGGACCAGCACCCGGATGACCTTCACCTTGGCCTTGGCGTGGCTCCGCAGCAGCGCCGCCTCCACGACGCCCCACACGGGCAGGATGAGCCCGCGCAGCAGCTGCAGCGAGCGCACGCGGCTGCCGAAGGAGCCGCTGTACAGCGCGTCCCACAGCGCCTGCGCCTCGTCGCCATCCACACGAGTGTACCTTTGGGCGCAGCCGCAAGCGCCGCATAGGGCATCTCAGGAGAAGCCGCTTTCCCAATCATGGGGTAAAGCTTGTGCTTGGTTTGTGGGTACATATCGCTGCGCATCACAAGGCAGCATGAAACCTATATCTACCACTTCATGGCGCGGCCACGGTGCTTGTCGTACCATGCCCGACTACATCCATAGGTGTACCTCGGCTACCGCATATCTTCGCGCACATCGCGGGCCATCAGTAAGCCAGTAATACAAGACAACAAATCAGCGCCCGCCCTTTATGGACACCACTGTATCGAATGTTCCCATAGCTGGGTGGTATCATAGTAGGGGGTTCCTATAGACGCGCCGGCACCCCTAGACTAGCCACGCCACACCATAACTGACATGCCTATTACACCATCTCCTGTGCCGCAACTCCAGTGCTGCAGCCAACCCCCCTCCCTCCCCCCCCTCCCCTCCCCTCCCCTCCCCACTCCATCCCAACCCACTCCATCCCCTCTTGACACAACGACGCGGGTGGCAGTATGCATGGCGCCGCCAGCATGGGGGCCGGCATGATGGCTCATCTCAGAGTGCACACATCGTTTAGTTGTCGGGTCGCACGTCATAAAAGGGCTGGATAGCACAGGGTAGTGTCGGTGGTGATGGCGGTGGCGGTGGCGGTGGTGATGAGGGTGATGGTGTGTGGGTGGGTTGGGGGTGCGGGGGGGGGGGGGGGGGGGGGGGGGGGGGAGTGAAGGAACGCTTGCGCACCGAGTCCGCAGGATGCTGATGGGCATCTCCTTGCTGAAGGTGCCGGTGGCGGGGCGCGTGACGCGCACGGTGGCGGCCGCCGCCCCGGGCCGCTGCATCGCCAGCAGCACGTAGTACACGCCGTCCCGCTTCTTGTTGGAGCGATAGAAGCCGCTCAGCCCCGCGTCGGCCGCCCCCTCTCCCTTTTCGGCCTCCTCGTCGTTCTCGCCCGCGCCGGCGGGAGCCTTCGCTGACCGGTCGTTGGCGGCGCCGCGGGAGCGAGTCTTGCGGGCGGGGGCAGGGGCGGGAGAGACATCCAGGACGGGCGCCGCGCCCGCCCTCTGCTCCCGGTCGTACTGCTCCAGCTGCGCATCACACGGAGGCACACACAGAATCGATCAGCCACTAGGAGGAGAGTGACATGGGGCCAGGGGCAGGGGCCGGTGAGGAAGCCCGCCGCCGGGTGGCCAAAAAAACATTTCAAAGTAGGATGAATCGGGGGGGGGGGGGGGAAGGGGGGGGACTCGAGGACTCAAAATCTGTGCTGCCTGGAATGGACACAATAGTGGGCCGGATAACACGATACTGCTCGGATGTCTCTACACAAGTACGGGTGCCGACACACCTACATGATCCCCCCTTACTACAAGCCCCACGTTGGGCTTGCGTGCAACCTATAACAACATTTGCTATAGATCCGCTACAGTTTCGTCTTCATTTGAACTTTGGCCGGGCGCAGGGCATGTCCCCCATTTGCGCTGTTTTTTTTTGTAATCGCGGCGGCACCGCAAAAGATTGGCTACGGGCATATCTGCACGCAACTGACGACCCTACCGAACAGTCACTGGCTGAATGGGGCTGTGAGGCACTTGATTGGTTGCGCTGGACATTGAGACTGGTGTTTGTGCCGATACCTTGGCGCAGCCTTGCGAGGCGCGTACCCGTATGGGGTGGCACATTTGTTACGATTGATCGTAGTAGAGAAGGGAGTGAGTGAGTTAGAGCAGGAAGTGGCTCGAAACACCCCAACACGGCTGTTTCGCCTGAGTGTATGGAGCCCCCTCCCCTGGAAGTTCAGGAAGTCACCAATTAATTACTACACTTGGTTAGTGGCCGGTGATAGAATGTTATCAGCCCTCCTGTTCGAGGTCCCCGGCGGCAGCACCGGCAAGGCGGTTTGAGGTCCCCAACGCCTGATGCAAGTCAGGATATGCGCCGGCATCTTAGCATCGACTGTTTGGATATCAAAGGGCGCGAGATACTCGAGAATGTGTGGCAAGGGTAGCTTGCATGGACGCCGAGCGACAACCCATGGAGGGAGACGGCACCGGGTGGGGTGGGGCATGAAGAGGGCGGCGGTGATGGTGTGGCGGGGGCACCTCTGTTGCCGAGGGCAGGCAGAGCTCCAGCATGCGGTTGGCCTTCTCCCACGACACGCCCCTGTCCACCTGCAGGACCTCGTGCAGGGTGTCGGCCTGCGTGGTGCGAAGGGGTAGCGGAGCAGCCACACCAAGGAGGCGGAGTCGGGGGTCAGTGCCTCAGCCGCAGGGACACAATCCGATGGACAGTAGCATACAAATTCGACTAAATGGAATACAGCAGGTATAAATATGGATTTCGATAAGGATCAGCAGGCGTATGTGGAGATGAGCTCTACACATGGCACCCCTCATACCCAGCGTAGCTCTACACACAAAGTGCCCCCCCCCCCCCCCCCCTGGGTAGTATTACACTTTGGGCTATGAATCCCACACTGTCGAATGTCCGGTCTTAAAAACCGCCACACTGTGAAGATCGTCTTCTATAATCCTTACATGAATCATTATTTTCGGCAGTTGGTGCACGTTGGCGTTGATTGCATTATGCCTACATGTAGTAGCTATTGTGTCATCTGGGGGGGGGGGGGGGGGGGGGGCGGGGGAGAAAGCTCCGCTTGCATATGGGAGAAGACGCGCCTGGCACCTCTCTCGTCAGTCAAGTAGCACTGCCGCACCTACTATTAACTCAACACCGCGGAAGACATTATGGTTGCGGGCAGTGGGTAACTATGGCAAAAGGAATGTCCACCCCCCCCCCCCCTCCCCCCTCCAAACACACACGCGCTAGCTCATGGTGAAGGAACACAGGGGCACAATCAATGCAGACCAACCTCCGATGGCAGTGGGGATGGGACCACCAACCTTGGAGAACAGGTCGGTGTAGACCACGCGGGGCGGGCCCGTCACGCTGACGTCCCCCTTCACGTCCACGATGCCGTCGTCATACGTGCCCTCCCGCTTGGCCTTCGCCACCACCGTGGCCATGATATCCTGCACGGCATCGCCCCAACGACGGCCCGCTGTCAGGGGGCCCGCGCAGCTTGTGGGGGGAGATTGCTTGGGGGGGCAGGTGGTCGGGGGAAAGGCCGAGGGGTAGGGTGCTTGGTCGGGCAGCGTCCCGCTTCCCCGGCGGCGGCCTTGTTTTACCTGGAAGAGGTCAAACAGGTGCATCTGCGCGTCGGGACGGAGGCCCAGCAGGCGGTTCAGGAAGCGAGGTACGCTGGTGCGCTCCACCTCCGGGATGCGCACTGCGTCGGTGGAGGCGAGGCCGGTGGAGGTGATGGACCTGCAGCGGGGCGGGGGGAGGGGGCGCCAGGGTTGATGGGGAGAAGGGCGGCGGGCGAGATGTGTGTGCGTGTGTGTATGTGTGTGGGGGGGGGGGGGGGGGGGGGGGTGCTCATGACAATGTCAAGTGCATCTACTGGTGCCAATGGGAGTAAGAGCCGGAGCGAATGTTCTCATTACAGGTTCCTGATAATGGACCCGATTCGATGCATGGATTAGGGGCTGTTATTATCGATCAGTCGACATCTGCATTCAGGCGATTATCTACTATTTACTAGATTAAATTGCGCATTATCATTCACGGCACGATTGTCTGCGTGCCCGGAATACGTACGTTGTCCCAACAAACCCATCAAGGCAGCGTCTGCACCTCGTCAAAACACCGCATACCCTAGTCAGCGTGTATAAACACACCTGCTGTGCATTCATTTTCGGGCACCACTTTCTGACCGTTAATCCATCTGAATGCATCCACTATTGGCTGGCGAAGCTGCGGATGAAGTAGCAGGGCAGCGAGAGAGCAAAGGGGCCGGGGGGGGGGGGGGGGGGGGGGGGGGAGGCACATTTTTAACTTATGTGCCGAAGGTGCTGCTATGGTATTACACACACACACACACACACACACACACACACACACACACACGCGCGCGCACGCGCGCACGCCCGCGCCCGCTCGCCCACGCAGATGGTAATAGCGCAACCATAGCGCAGAAATGATGATGCAAGAGCGCCCGCAATACATGTACACAGCCAGTACTGTGCTTGATTCAATGCAGTTTGCAGAGCACTTTCGCCCTGTATAAATATGCGCCTAGTCTGATTATTTGCGCTGTGGTGAGGATGGGCAATCCTCAGACAGGGCAGGTAGGGGGACATGCCTGCTGGTGACATGCACGGGGACATACATGCACGGCTAGGCCCAGGGCCAGGGGAGGGGGCGTTGCGGTACCTGATGGTGGAGATGCTGCCCGAGCGCGGCTGCATGATGCCCACCTTCATGAGGTGTCCGCGCATGAGGGCCCCAAAGTGCTTGAGGTCCAGCTCGCACGCGCTGCCCTCCGGCGCCCCGGGCGGCGGCTTGCACGGCTGCGGCATCACCGGCAGCGGCCGCTCGCCCAGCAGCGCCGCGTACATGAGGCCCAGCGCGCTGCGGCCCCACTCCGACTCGTAGTTGTACTCGCCCAGGGAGGGGCCCGCGCGGCGGTCGCCCTGCATCGCCGGGCAGAACAAAGACCACTAGGTGAAACGGATGGGCGTTCTTTTACATACATGCGATATACATACATACATACATACATACATATATACATATGTATATATACATATGTACATATATACACACATACATACATACATACATACATACATACATACATATAGATAGATAGAGGGAGAGACACACACACACACACACATAAACATACACACACATACTGTACACAAATACATGCACATATACTGTACACATATACACACATACAAATGTACACACAAAGATAATATACATATACGTACATATACATACACATATGTCTGTGTATATATGCCGCCTCCTTCCAGCGTTGAGCATATTATGACTGTATTTAATAGGCTGTGTGGCGGGGCCCCTCTTGTCACAGCACGCGACCGGGCCGGCTCAGACCGACCGACCGACCGGTCAATGGACAGCAGTAATAGCAGCGAAAGCACCCGAGGCGGGCACAGGATACGTCAGTCGAGCTGCTGGTTCCCCACAGATCGGTGGTCTCCGAGCTGCTGTTCTGTGCTGCCGCCCGCAAGCCCATGAATTAATGGACTATAGTGGCATGTGTTTGCTGTTGGCGACGGATGCGCCGTGCAAGCGGAGATTGCTAAGAGTTTCCAATGAAAAGTAAAGGTGAAGGAGAGGGCGGGGCGGGGCGGGGCGGGGGGCGCACCTGCGTGATGGCGCCCAGCGTGGCCAGCCGGCGGGACACAGCCGCCGCGAAGCGCCGCTCCCCGCCGAGGTTGGTGAAGCAGAGGTGGTACTGCGGGCCGATCACCTGCGGGCCGAGCACCGTTGGCCGCGCCGGTCAACACACGCAGGGGCTTGCGCGGGAGGTGAAGACCGGGGCCTTAAAGGTAGTGCAGGGGTGGTCCCGGAGGTGGGATGCGCTCTGGCTCCCAGGGACACGCGAACCATGCATGGCCTCCATCCGCTGGGTGACTCACGGCACACCTCGTTGGAGCGGTGGCTGCGCCCAAACTGCTGAATCGCCTTGTCGGCGGACCACGGCAGCTCCAGCGTGAAGTGCACCCGGCGCCGCTGCCGTAAGCGGGCGCATCGATACCAAAAGTGTCAGCCGGCTGACAGCGCACGCAAGGCCAGCCAGGGGCACATCGGGCCGTGTAGTTAAGCATGGACAAGGAAGGAAGGGGGTGGGCGGGCACCTTGTTCTTCACGCGCCGGTCCGCATGCAGGCTGATGCCAGCCGAGGCGGCCTCGGAGATGACCGCCACGACCTTCTTGCCGGCCTGGAACAGCTCGCGCTCCGCCACGTTGATCATCTCCAGCGAGGTGCCCGGCACCCCGCTCGCGTTGCGCGCCTCCCACTGGATGGCGCCTATGAGGGCGACAGCAGGGACATTCGACCATCGGGCGCGATAACCAGTAGTCCCATCACCTTGTTTGGCTTTGCGGCACAGACAACGCGCTGCGGGGGCATCCCCACTGTCTGTCTACTCAGGTCTACTCAATGCGCCAGAATTATGGTTTCTTTGAAGATCGGTGCAAAGCGGATCGCTGCCGATTAATACACATCTTATTGCATGGACCATATGAATGAATGGTTGAGCCCTGTGCGGACACTTCTCCGCAACCACCCACTCATCACCTGCCAACCGGATCGATCATCGCACCATCCCTGCTCGTACAAAATACACCCCTGTGCGAAAAACACACTGACTTGGCACCAGCTGAGCACGGATAGCTTTGCAACTTCCTCCATTTTACTTTATATATGTCCCGGCGTGTTCAGCCGCGAGCCAGTACATAACACGCTCAACAGCAAGCGGGCGCCGGCCTCATCTGCGGTATCACTTGCAAGCACATGTGCGTCTCGCGTATGGAAAAAGGGCCCCCCTCCTTCTCCGGGATGTCTTTCATCCGATAACACATCTAGCGGGTCGTAGCTGGGTAACACGCTGGTCGCACAGGGTGGCGGTGAGAATGCTTGGGTGGGAGGGGGTTGGCGGGTGCGCTCGTGAGGGTAGGCGGCGCTCGGGCCGTCGGCCACCCTGAGCACGCCAATTATGGGTGGGACGACGGCCCCCGCCCCCATCCCAATGTCTGGACTCACACTGTTCACATCCTGCTGTCTGGGCTCACCATTCTTCTGCCGGATGAAGCGCCCCTTGCGGCCCGTCATCTCCGCCACCTTTTGCGAGCCGCCCAGGCGGTCGATGATGTCGTCCAGCGGGTTGGGTGGCAGCTCCACCGCCAGCACCGCGTCCCGCAGCTGCGCCTGCACCGCCTTGGCCGCATCGTAGCGCGCCTTGGCGGCCGCATACCCTGACCGGGTCTCCTCCTCCTTCAGCTGAGCCGCCGCAGCTTCCGCCGCCACCGGGTCTTCCTCCAGGCCCGCATCCGCTGCGCTGGGCCGCGCGCTGCTGGGCACCGGCCCAGCGCCCTCCGCTTCCTCCTCCTCCTGAATCGCTTTGCGACGCTTCCGCGGAGGCGGCCTGCGAATGCGTCCCCTGATTCTCCCAGCCTTTTTGCCCCCCTCCTCGTCATCCTCTTCCTCAGACGAGCTCCCAGATGCTTCAGAATCAGAGCGCGCGGCCGCTTCCTCTTGGTCCTGCACATACAACATGGACGACGGATGTGTCAATAGCAGAAGATGGAAGGTCAGACGCGCCTCAGGGGCGGCGGGAAGGGACGCGATTGTCCATATAATACACGACACAAGCAGGGGGTTTGTAGGAGAGGGACAACGGACGGCGAGAGGCAGGGGGGGGAGAGAGAGCCTGGAAACGCATTGGCGGAAAAAAGGAGGATAAAGATGGGTCCAGAGAGGATACCAGAGAGGAAAGAGGAAAAAGGGGGCGGGGGGGGGGGGGGGGGGGGGGGGGGGGGGGATACGGGGAGCGCGGGCGAGCAAAGGGAAGGCCGCACCTGCGAGCCAGCCTGCCCGTCGCTGCTATCCTCGCCGCTGCTGCTGTCCTCCTCGTCCTCCGAGCTGCTCTCGCCAGACGTTTCACTGTCCGACGTGACGCGGATGCGGGTGTTGTAGCTCACCGGCGCGGCGCGCGCCCGGCGCGACCCCAGCCCCGCGATCAGCGCCTTGGCCTCCTTCAGCTCCTTCAGCTCGGCCATTGTCTCCGTCACCCACTCGTCCGGGTGCCGCGGCAGCGGGAAGTGCTCGTCCACCAGCTTTAGTAACGTCTCGCGCGGACCTATGCGGGGCGGGCGCCACAGGGCGAGTCAGCTCCAGCCACAGCCGGATGGACTCGGCAGGGCGCAGGGCGGACAGCCCCAGGCACAGCGCCTACCAGAGACAAAGTCGTCTAGGTCGACGCCCTTCTCCTGCATCGCGCCCGCAGCGGCGGCCTCGCCGGTGGACTGCAGCCCGATGACGACGCAGTGCCCAGCGGCAAGGACCTCCTCCGCCTTGGCCACTACCGCAGGCACCTGCACGGGGGTGCGGAACTCAGCAACCCTCAAATGCAATGCCACCCCCTTGCTAGTTGGGAAAATAGCAAGTGGCGAGGGAAGAGGAGGAGGGGGGGTAACAGGTATAAGTAGGGGGCGTGGGAATCACGGCATCAGCCGCTGGCGCACCTTGGCGCTCATGCACATGCCGCGGAAGAAGCGCTGGTGCGCCGACCAAAAGATGCGCCATGCCCTGCTCGATCCCTCGGCGCCAGCGGCCTCCGCTGCCATGAACTCTTCCCGCAGCTTGCACCACAGCTCGGCGGACCTGCAGGGAGATAGGGGGGAAGGGGGAGGGAGCTCAGCGTCGGATCCCTCCGACGGAGAGTCATGTGACACAGCCGGTCACCTATGGGTGCTGACATGGTCATACAAACACCGCCGATGAGAGCTGCCCTTCCTGATAGGATATCAGATGTGGACGGAAATGCAGCTTATGCTCCTGTAGGTTGCATGCAAGGCCCATTTCGGGGCGATACTACGGGGTCTGATAGATGCGCCGGCATCTGTACCCTCATTTATCTGTGTGCTGAACCTGTCTCGGCGGCGATTCATCATAGGATCTGCCCCCCCCCCCCCCCCCCCCCCCCCGCGCGCAACCATCACACACACCATTTCTGCCTGGCTCATGGTGTTGCACGATTGGGATCGGCTGTTGGTCCATGCAGGGTCCATGCAATATGCCTTTTGCGCGCTTGACGACAGCGGGAGACTGGGCAATCGTAGGTCTCCGCTAAGAAATGTGCATGCTGGCCCACCTGTTGTACGTCTCGTTGTAGTCGGGCGCGAGCTCCGTGCGCATGGTTTCAAAGGTGCAGTTGGCGAAGCTGAGGGAGCGCGAGACGTACATGCCGCGCGCCTTCATGTCCATCGCCACCAGCTCCAGCGCGGCCATCCCGCGGCTGCCCAGCCCCGCGAGAAACTCGCCGAAGTTTGCGAAGGATAGGTTGCCGGCGCCCCACAGGCCCAGGCGGACCATGTAGCCCAGGTGGCGCGGCTCGGACGCACCTGCGGCGCATCAGTGCTCGGTCAAGCCAGGCCCATGTGGCAGACAGGCGCACTGCCTGCACTGCGGGTGTGGGCTGTGATAGACTTTCGAGATGGCGAGATCAACCAGCCTATACATGCTACAAACTATATATATGCAATCCAAACCTACCCATGTATAAGTGCCAGTGCACATGTAAGATGCCATACTAGAAGCGTGACATTGGGCTTGCAACCTATTAAAACATTCGCTATAGTTGTGTTGTTGTTTCGTCTACATTCGACCTCTGGCAGGCAGGGCTGGTTCTTATTCTCAGTGTTATGATTTCCCTGTCAGCACCCGTTCCTATCTATGTATCAATCTACATCTACGAACCCCCACAACACACAGGCACACACACAAATGCATACACTGCTAGAGAGCGCCCTTCACACGGAGTGCGATATTTCTGCAGGAAGAAAATGGGAAGGTGGGTGGAGTGGCGGGGGCGGGCGGGGGGGGGGGGGGGGGGGGGGGGGGTAGCACCGGTGGCACTGCAGTAGACCACACGCGCCTTCGGCAGGGCGTTCTGTATCTCCAGCACCGCGAGCCCCGTCCGGGTGGCGTTGGCCGCCGTCTGCGCCTTACCCTTGTCAGGCACCTGATGGTTTGTTTCAGGGGGGCGGCCAGGGTTAGGGCAAGCATCAGGGGTGCGGCATTGCTATGAGATCTCCTGACTCATAGCAAGTGAGTTCCGCCTGACTCATTGGTGAGTTCCGTCGTGGATGGCGGGAAGGGGGGGGGGGGGGGGGGGGGGGCACATCTTGTGCGCATCTCACTGTCTGGGAAACCTAGCGGCAGCATGGCCTGTGGTGCAACGGGAGAAAGAGGGGGAGAGAGGGAAATGGAGAGAGAGAGCCGGAGAGGGAGGGACAGGGAGAGAGGGAGAGGGAGGGAGAGAGGGGGGGGGGGGGGGGGGGGGAGACAGACAGAGAGAGAGAGAGACAGAGAGAGAGAGAGACAGAGCTTGTGGTCGTGTCTGTGTCTGTGTCTGTGAGGGTGGGGGAGGAAGAGGAAGGGGGGGAGGGGGGGGGGGGGGGGGTCTACCAGGTTCTTTGCCTTGTGGCACTCGTCAAAGAGGATGAGCCCGTCAAAGTCCTCTCCACACCACTCCAGCAGCTGCTTCAACCGTGTCCTCCTCTGCCATCAGCAGAGAGTGAGCAGGGTGGAGGGAGGTGGGCAGGGAGCGACGGCAGGAGGGAGACGGGGAGGGGGAGGAGGCAAAAGGAAAACTCAGGCTTGAGCTGTGATTGGCCTTCATGTGTGATTCAGTGCAGTAGACTGGGGAGGGTGCACTTGGGGAGGTGGTGGTGGTGGTAGAGGGGTGGGGGCACCTGGTCAGACTGCGCAATGAGCGAGCTATATGTGGAGAAAACCACGCCCTCCTTGATGCCGGGCCCATTGCTCGCGTCCAGGCGGCCGTACGGTTGCTTGTTCAGCGGGTGCACCTGATGCGGAGGGACCCACCCACACCGGCAGCCAATGAGCTGGCCACGAGGGGCAGGCCATGGTGGCGCTGGTGGGGGTGTCGGGGAACAGCAGTGGCTGACTTCTGGCAGGTATGCAGTGAGAGAAGGCGGGGGGGGGGGGGGGGGGGGGGGGGGGGGTATGGCAAAGTGATTTTCTCCTCCGGCGGGACATCGCAGTCAATCATCCCGGTCAATAATAGCAGTGCTACCATTGCGCCAGAAACCATTGCTCATAATTACTGCCCCCCCCCCCCCCCCCCCCCCCCCCTCTGTATCCTAGGCTAGCCTCCACATGTGACGCTTTTGATGGTCGCCCCTCACATGTGTGTACGAGTACCCGCGCAGGCATCGATTTGGCCGCAGGCTACGGCGGGAGGGGGCGAGCGCCGCACCTCCACCTCCTGCCCGTCCACGTCGTCCAGGTCTCGCCGCGCGTCGATTTTGAGGTCGTTGCTGGTGGAGACCCACAGGTGGCGGCGGCGCCCGCATGCCCAGTTCTCCATGAGCAGCCCCGCCAGGGTGCGGCCCTGGGCAGGCGGGGGCCGCAGCAGCAGCGTGAGGATTTTTCCTGGCAGCACCTGCGGCCGCTTGAAGGCCAGGTGTATGGCTGCTCTCTGGCCGGGTGGCAAGGTACAGCGGGGGGCACCTTGCCGACGCCAGCGCCGTCCCCGATGAAAAACCCCGCGCGGTGGCCGTCCGGTAGCGTCTGCTCGTGGCGCTGGCATGCGTACACGATCGCCTCAAGCTGCAGCGCCGACAGCTTGTTGTGCGTCACCATGGCCTGCGTCCCAGCCAGACATCAGGCCCACCCCAGCCATCCTTCAGCTCAAGCGGCCCTGCCAGCCCAGCTAAGCAAGAGCGCACCCCCCCTCACGCCCTATCCACCCAGCCCCATGCACATTCACCCCTGACACCGGCATTGCATCTGTTCATCTCGAGATGGGTATGCTTGTCTCCTCCACTCCACCAGGCTCGATCCTCCACCCGTTGTCTGGCGAGGTGATGCGCTATTGCATGCGGGAGGGGCATGCGCCTCTCGGTGACCCAGAAAGCTGGCCGCCCCCACCTCGTGCTTCAGGGTGTAGCTAATGTCGGGCGGGTCCACCGACGCCAGTGAGGCGGTCTCCACCACAGGGTCCGGGTGTCTGCGGCCAATGTTGAGCTTCTTCGGCAAGTAGTCCTGCGCCGCAGAGCGTCCAGATAGCGGAGCACCCGGCCGCTCACTGCCTGTCGCGTGGACTCGGTGCGCAGGGCTCTTGCAGGGCGTAATGCTGGGGGAATGCGACAAGGGGTGGGTGCATGGGAGGGGTTCCCCACCGTGAAGGCGCTGCTCTCCACATGGTGCTCCTCCTCCTCCGCTTCCATCTCAAGCAGGTGCTCCGCCTCCGCCTCCGCCTCCTGCATGCCCGCTGCCGCATCAGCCCTGCCCTGCCGCGCCTCGCCCAGCCCAGCCCTTCCCTGGCGCACGCACAGTCCGCCAGCGCTTGCAGGCACTGTATGACCTGACTGGCCGTGCGCATGGGCACAAGGCACTGTGCGGGCAGGGAGGGGGGGGGGGGGGGGGTACCACGCCATGCTCGGCGCGCCGCACAGTGTTCTGCGCCCGCCGGGATGCCGCCTGCACAAAGGGCGCCGCAGGATCGGGCTGTACATGCACGGCCGGTGCCCCCCGGACCTGCAGTCGTGCCACGGCAGGTAGTCCGAGACCACACACACAGAGATGAGGGTGCCATGGAGGGAAGAGAGAGAAAGAGAGAGTGTGTGTTGGAGGGCTGGGGGGGGGGGGGGGGGGGGGGGGGTCCTTGGATGACCTGCCGCGACTTGAGCTCCATCAGTAACTGCGGGTCCACCATTCCCTTGGCGGACAGCTTCGCCAGGTGCTGCCACACAGGGCTGTTCCAGTCGCCTGGCAACATCACCTCCTGGCCTGTCTGGCAGCCTGGGCAGGAGAACTTTCCTGACGCGATCAGGCGCGGCATCAACGAGTCCGGCACTGCGCGCCCGCAAACCGCACCCCACAGGTTGAGCATGCCAGCCACCGCAACCTGCCAGCCCTTGGTATCGCATTCCATTGCCTGGAGCTTTGCCAGATTCGATGCGCCTTGCTAGGAGCTACTATGCATGCGACCATGGATGCAGCTCCCCCCAAGAACCCCTCCCCCCCCCAATCACACACACGGGTGCCCCTCCCGGGTCGCCGTGAAGATCATAGCAGCCGCCGGACTCTTTACTCGCGATTGGAGCTTCGATCGAGCATCATGGCAGCTTGGCTTAGTCTCAGCCGATCGGCGGTTTGGGAGGCGGCGCGGTCGCGGACGCCGGCCTCAGCAAGTAAATTCCCGAGCGATGGGTTCATCGGGTCAGCGCGTGGGTTTTAGGTGAAAGGGGGAAGGGGGGGGGGGGGGGGGGGGGGGGGGGGGGGGTCTGACCGTTGATAACCGCGCTGCAGCCGACGCAGGTTACCCGTAGCTGAGCGGAATCGTGCTGCCCCATGGCCGCGGGTGCCATGGAGAAGCTCATGGTGGCGTGAAACTGCGCCCCCACTGCGCTGGCCCGCGTCGGCCGCAGGAGGCGGCTGCTGGGGTTGTCGGCCCGGTCCGAGACGATCAAGGCGGTTCGCCGGATGATGACACCCTGGCACTGTCCGCCACCTGTGCCCCCGTCCTGCTTGCTCCACACCGCTCGGCGGCGGCTGATGCGTCTGTCTTGCCCTAGCCTGTTACGAGCTGGACGGCTGTGGGGTGGGTTGCGCCGGTGCTTGTCCTGCCCACTAATACTCGTGCGCTGGGGGGGGTGGGGGGGGGGGGGGGGGGGGGGGGGCAGATGGCCAGACGGGAGGGCCCAGTTAGATAGTGGTGGGTTGCAGGGATGGCGTCTCGGAGAGTTGGTAGATGAGATATTGCAGTCTCGGGGCCCGGCGTTCCGGCGTTCAGGCGTTCCGCTCAGACCTTATCTCGCAAGCAACATGAGGATAGCGACTCTGTTCCTGTCAAGTTCGAAAAGTCGGTGCTCGCCGCCAACCGTACGTACACCTGTAGGCATCAGTGCTTGCGCTATTCTGAGAAGTGAATCACGACGCTAAACTTTTTGGTTACAGGGAGAGCGTCAAATCACGACGCTTCGTTGTTCCGTATCGTATTTGCGAAAGTTTCTCTTGGTAATCCTTACTCGCAATGAACTACGAGTACGGAATTTCACCCGGTACCTGTACCCGATCTCCACACCTTGAATATTTATCGTATCGAATTTCAAATCCGTTGGCTGTTTTAGAATTTTAATTAATGAACCATAAAACACCAGGTTCCTTTCCTCCGCTACCTTGGTTCCCCTAGATAAGCTCACGCCGGCGGAGCGCAATGCGTTGGAACTAAGTGCCGGAGACATGAAGGGGTCCGTTCGACCCATTGGCATCGGCAGCGTGCTTGTCCGGTTCGCTATGCGCGTCCTCTTGCGCGCTCATGGCGAGCCCATCGCCCAATGGCTTGCCGCCCGCGGCCAGTTCGGTTTTGGCGTTAAGGGTGGCGTGGAACTAGTTCAATTCCTTGTGCGATCTCTCCTAGACTCGGACCCATCCCTCGTCTTGGTGCAGCTTGACGCCGAAAACGCGTTCAATTCCTTCTACCGCTCCGAAATGTTCCGCACACTGCTCGAGGACCCTGTTTGGCAGCCTCTTTTGCGTTCGGCGATCATGCTTTATGGTCAAGAGTCCAATCTGTACGTTTTCGACGGCTCCCAACCCGGTCCCTCTCTCCGGATTCCAAGCCGTCGAGGGGCCCGCCAGGGTTGCGTCCTCGGCCTCATCCTGTTCGCCGCCGTCGCTGCCCGAGTGTACGCTCGCATCGGCGCGGCTGCCCCCAGTCACTCAGTGTTGGCGGCTTTCTCAGACGACGTCAACCTGGTCGGCACTGGTGATGGACTTGCGCTTGCTACGTGGGTGGCCCCGTCCGCTTTTGCCGCCGTTGGGTTAAGCGTCACCATTCGCAAACGACAGGCGTATTGTCAGCTTGGCTCTTCGTCTCCGTTCGGCGCCCTTCCATTTGGGCATTTGTTGCATGGTGTTGCAGTCTCCTCGTCCGGAATCAAGGTGCTTGGGGCCCCTGTGGGCTCGGCCACTTTCGCCCGGGAACTGCTGGACTAAACGGTCGAAAGATTTCACCAATTCGGCTCCCGCCTTGTCGGTTTGGCAGACCACTTCCACTCCCACACTGCTACTCGCTTGCTGCAAGTTTGTGGCCGTCGTTTTGGCCACCATCTCCGCTCCACGCCTCGGGGCCTGGGTCGATCCGAGGGGTATGGCGACACTATTACGTCTTTCCTCGAAGATGCAGACGCCGCCGCATTTTCAACGCTTGCCGGCATATGGGGTGTTAGCCCCGACCTCTTGGATACGCCCTCCATGCGCACGCAGCTGTCCCTCCCGGTCCAATTTGGGGGCCTCGGCATCGGCGATAATGTGGTTATAGCAGATGCCTCCCACATCGGCGCTGCCGCCCCCGTGGTTGGCCAAGCTGTCACTTTCCTCCGTGCTCAACACGCCACCCTGAGCGACGCCGGGGCGTTCTTTTCCGACCCGTCCGGCGTATACAGCCCTCATAGCCTCTACCTTGTTGGGGCGTCCTCGATCCACCAGGCCATGGCCACCCCAACTGTTAGGGTTACCACTATAACCCTACCTGCATACTCATACCCATAATACTTGTAGACACACGCATGCTCGTGTATCTATATATACTCGTACCTGTACTAGTCATCTGCTCATTGCCCGCACGCCACCAGTACATGTTACATGTCTTACCGACGTCGGCCACATTACGCTCGCATGCTTCCACCAATGCCCGAGGCTGTCTGTGAACGGCTCAACCGATGAGTGATGGAAGGTGGAAGTGCTCGGAGCTACTTACAGTGGGTGCAGCGAGCCGGGCTCGAGCTGCTGGGACTAATGAAGTGAGTAGAGCAGCTGCGCGGGCCGAGCCTATTAGGATGGGCGGGGCGCGCGCACTAGCAGCGTGCTGATACTAGTCCTGTAATCTACGATATCTACAGTACTATTGTCTTGTCTTGCTCGGGTCGGATGTGAAGTCCGGACGCGCGCGCAGCACGCCATCTACTGATATTGGTATCAGTAGATTGCCAGAAGGACCTGTCAGAGCACATACTCCAACAGCCCCCCTCGACGGTACACCGGGGGTTCCAAAACGGGACCCGTGTGGCGTCGTCACTTCCGGAGTGTGCTCACCAGCCCATAGCAAAGCGGGCGTGCTTCTCCAGTGCAGGTCGAGGCAGGGGTTTGGTCATCATGTCCGCTGTGTTGAGGTCGGTGGCGATGTAGTTGACCCTGACTGTGCCTGCCTCCACATGGTCTTTGACAAAGTGCCACTTGACATCAATGTGTTTCGTCCTATCACTGATGACGGCGTTTGTGGCGTAGCTGATCGCCCCTTGGTTGTCCTCCATCATGATGAGTGGTTGCACCGGACTACCAAGGATCTCAGAGACGAGCATTTTGAGGTGAATGCCATCTTTGATCGCCTGTGCCAGTGACACTGTCTCGGCATCGACAGTCGACTGTGCAATGCCGCCACAGGTTTCCTGCGTCGCCGTGGGCATAAGAGCCGACTTGTAGCTGCATGCCCCGTGATCTCCGAGACGGAACAGGTACCCACCACGGGATCGGCGCTGGATTAGGTCGGCGGCGAAGTCGGCATCTGCATAGCCGACCAGTCGCAGGTTATCAGTCGAGTCGGCACCCAGAGTGATGCCACGATGCATAGTGCCTTTCAGGTATCGTAACACCTTCTTAAGCGCTGTCATGTGCATCACACGTGGCTCCTTCTGAACACTGCCCAGGATACTGAGGGCCGTCGTGATGTCTGGTCGAGTGCAAGTGCTGACGTACAGGAGGCAGCCCATCAGTCGCACGTACTGTGACCGACCATCAGCGTCCAGCAAGGGTGATTCGGAGACACTGGTAAGTGGCTGTTTGCAGAAGTCGGCCACCATAGGTACGTCGGACTTCTTGCAGTCAAGCATGCCGAATCTCTCCAGAATCTCCTTGATGTAGGCTGTCTGTGTGAGGGTGATGCGTCGGTTGGGTCGATCGTAGGACACGGACATCCCACTAACCCAAGGGTCGTGTTGTCTCTTGACCACGAACCGATTACGCAAGTCAGTTTCAAAGCTGTCCAACCAAGTGTCGTCATTGCCAGCCAGTTCCATGTCGTCCACATAGACTCCCATGGCAGCGTAGATTTCTCCCTGCCGTAGGATGAAGATGCATGGGTCTGCCTTGCATTGGATCCAGCCGACACTGATTAGCCACATGGCCAGCAGCTTGCACCAGTATCTGCCAGACTGGCGGAGGCCATACAGACATTTGAGAAGTCTGCAGACTCTGCCAGAACCATCATCAAACCCCTGAAGCTGTCGCATGTACAGATACTCATCTGCCGGAATGGAAGCGTTGAGGTACGCCGCCACAGCATCAAGCTGCCGGAGGTGGAGCTGCATGGCGGCCACGATGGTGAAGAAGACCCGCAGACTGGAAATGCGGATGACAGGTGCGTATGTTTCCTTGCACGTGTCTCCATCTTTCTGGTAGTTGCCACATACAACAGCTCTGGCTTTCGCCTTGTCCAGAGTGCCATCAGGTGCTGCCTTGGCCACAAAGACCCACTGATTGGGTAGGATTGTCGCACCAGGTGGGCAGTCAACTAGTTCCCATGTACGGTTGGCCATCAGACCCTCATACTCCTTGTGGATGGCTGGTTTCCAGAGGTCGCGGAATTCTGGGCTCATCGCCTCTTTGAAGTTGCGAGGTGTAGGTATGCCCGCAGCACTCAAGAGTGCAACTGTCTGCTGCATGTTGCTCTCGCCGCTGGGGTCTGGAGGATAGCTGGCATAATCTGGTTGGGGGTCAGATGGGTCACGGTCCAAACAGATGCTGCCGCATGCCATCATGGCCTGATACCGAGCTGGGGGTCGTCTCTCCCGGATGGGTCTGCTGTGCTGATCACTGATGCCTGTCTGCGCTGGGTGCTCTTGTTGCTCATCTAGATCCATCTCCACCGTGGGCTGTTCTTCCTCAGCCTCAAGTATGATGGAGCTGTCAGTGTGTGGATCCGGAGCGAAGCCGCTCTCATTCTCGAGGAAACGGACATGGACGCTGACAGTGACCCTGCCTGTGGTGGGATTCAAGACCATCCACCCAGGTGCGCTGCCAGGGTAGCCCACAAAGATGCCAGTCCAGGCCTTGGAGTCTAGCTTTTTGCGAGTGCCATCAGGGACCTTGACAAACACCTTGCAGCCATAGACTCTGGCTTTGTCAATATGTGAATCAACATTGCCTTTGGTCAGTACAGAGAGCGGTGTCTGTCTGCCATCCGAATTACCAGCCGCTGTGACAGCACGCCGGTTCTTCAGCCAGAACGCTGTGCTGATTGCGGTTGCCCACAGCCGGCTAGGCACTGACATGTCTGCCATCATGCTAGTGGCACTGTCCCTGATGGTGCGCCATGGCCTCTCAATCTTGCCATGCTGATGATGGTAGTACGGAGCGGTCCACTCAGTACGTCCCCCGATGCCACCTACTAGAGCGTCCATCGCATCTGTCTCGAAGATGGAGTCGCGATCAAAGCGGACCTCGGGAGCAAACGGACCATTGGACTCTGCCCAGTACTTGAGGTAATAGTGTCTGACCTCATTTAGCATTGAACGCATGGCTGTCAGCACTTCTGCTGCCTCTTTGGTTCTCAGATGTCTGTGCCACTGAAACCTCGATAGGCGGCAAATGATGCTGATAGTCCAACGATAGCCACCTGGTGATGTGATGTGGATAGGACCCAGTGTGTCAACAGAGAGTTGGCTGCAGCATGCATCAGGGAGGGCTGTAGGCTCTCGGTTGGCAATAGCGGCTGTTGCTTTGTTGAGTAGGCAGGAATGACAGGGGAGATTCCTTACATCCGTAGGAAAGGCAGGTACAGCAGGTACACCATTGTGATGTTGTGCCTGGACTGTGCCCATGCCGGGATGGCCTAATCTCTTGTGCCACAGGACTGCAGAGTCCTTAACTGTAGCACTAAGCATGGCAATGCTATCTTGTTGTCCAGCATGGGTAGGAGCAGCTCCATCCGCTGGCGCGAGGTCCAGTAGGTAAAGGCCGTTGTAGCCTCTCAGGCGCACCACTCCTGCGTCCATGGTCACAGTGCCATAATCAGTTCCACCCGGAAAGTGAATGGTACCAGGCAGATGTTTCTGTAGCCATGACACGCTGAGTAGTCTGCCTACACCCATGGAATTCGTGTTGAGCAGGGATGGACAATAAACAGCTGGCATTCGCAAAGTGCAGTAGCCACCAGAGGTGAGTGTTGCCCTAATAGCCACAGTGCCGCTGCCCTCGATGACGGTGCCTACGCCACCAAGTTCGCCCTTGTTCGACTCGATTCGAAATGTTTCGAAGTCGGATTTATGTGCCGTGACATTCTGGGGAGCGCAAGCAGAGTCTGCGATCCATGCCTGGCTGACACTTGGGGCGTTACTCAGTTTTGAGAAAAATGCCACGAGGGTTGGGGGAGCAGTGGTAAGGGTGGTCACCCCACTGAGAAGCATCTCCTCCTCCTCGAGGGTCAGCTCGTCGCCGGCGTCGGTGTCGTCGCTCGGCTGGTCGGTCACAGCTGCAGTGTTGTCGTCCTCGAACGCCGCGAGAGCAACACCAGTCGACGCCTTAGTCTGAGAGTCTCCGGGGTACTTGATTTTCAGGGCCTTGATTTTGGCGCGCTGAAAAGTCAGAATAACCGAGTCACTCGCAGTGCATTGGCTAGTTAGGTGCTTCTCGCCACAAGATCCACACTTGCCGAACCATGGCGACTTGTGAATCCTGCGAGCAGTCCTAGGCGGGTTCTGAGCTGTGAGAAATGCCGCAGTACCCACCGAAGGTGCGGGAGCTGAAGGAGCTGGTGTGGAACACAGTTTGGCATGGACACGGAGTTCGGCGAACAGCTCTGCCGCGGTACACCGATGTAAGTCGACATTCCCTGCGACGACTGTCTTGATAGTATCGTATTTTGCGGGAAGTGCATTGAGCACTGTCGGTATCAGTAAGGAGTCGCGGAGCTGCTCGGTGACCTCCATAGCTGCGTCGTATGCCTGGATAGCCTCCCATTTGCGGTCGAGGAAGTCGACAAGTGACTCCGTCGAGTTCTTGTCGAGTGTGCGATTCACTTCGTCGAGCAGTGACATGGTGTGGTGTACGTCCTGTCTGTCGAGACGATGGCACATATTGTCCCATGCTATCGCACCCCGGTTGACCGCAGTGGACTGAGAGAGGTTCTTGAGTTCCGAGGTGGCACTCGGGTGGTGCTGGGCGATCTGCACCAGCGTGTGATAGAGGTATGATTGAAGCTGTGGGTCGATGTTGGGATCGTTCGGGTCAAGTAGAATCATCTGTTCCATCACCTCCGGCACAGAAGTGTTGATGAAGGATAGGAAAAGATGTTTCCACGTTGTGAAGTCTGAGCTCCTCTGGAGCATCGGTGGTGTGAACTTCAGTGCCCTACCCAGCTGGTCGATGCCTCGTTGTGGTCCCCGTCGGGCCCAGATGCGGCCATCCGCAAGGTCCGCAGCGCTGATGGTCTGGCGTCTCGCGGGTGCACGATAAGGCGCGGACACGCCGAGGTAGCCTGTCCGTCCGGTAGCTCTATCGACTGAGGTTCGCGACTGTGGCGGTGGTGGCGCAGCTGTCGGAGACTGTCCAGCTGTCGGGGTATGTCGAGACATGGACGCAAACATCCGTCTGACATCAGCCATCAGGTCCCGTTGCTCCGCCATAAAGTCGGCCTGACTTTGAGACAGTTGATCCGTGACAGCGTGCATCTCGCTCTGCATCTCTCCGTGCTGGAAGTCTTGTCGTTGCTCCAGGTTAGATATCTGATGCTCTAGCCTGGCCACTAGGTCTAGTCTCGGTTGATCGGAAGATCCTGGAAGAGACTTGCCAGTGTCGACAGCAATGCCAAGTCCCGGGGGAATAGGAGTGTTGCCTGGTCGAGTGGGTGAGTCGTCTGCCATGTCGATGTTGTCCCAGCTGCCCCAGTGAGAAACGCGTTCTGTCGGCCAAACCAGCTGTCACAGACCAAGTAGCAAACTGTGGAAGTCAGTCTGACCTCCCGCTCCGCAGCTCCGGTGCCTGTATGTGCGTTGCGCGTCACTCACACCACACCCCGCTCCGGCTGACGCTGATATCCTGCGGCTGCAGAAGTCACCAGGGATACAAGCTAGCCAAAGAGAACGTGGTATAGATGAGGACTCTGGTGTTCGAATTCTGTCTACGTCTGTCTAAAATTTTGAATAACTAATAACTAAGCACAGTGGAGTTTTGTGTTCGAATCTCGGAGACTCGACTCGGCCTCGGAGGCTCGAGGATCTCGCCCGGGACGAGATATACTTGCACACTTCTAGAATGTGTGAGGGCCCATAACCTGAACGGCTCAACCGATGAGTGATGGAAGGTGGAAGTGCTCGGAGCTACTTACAGTGGGTGCAGCGAGCCGGGCTCGAGCTGCTGGGACTAATGAAGTGAGTAGAGCAGCTGCTAGGCCGAGCCTATTAGGATGGGCGGGGCGCGCGCACTAGCAGCGTGCTGATACTAGTCCTGTAATCTACGATATCTACAGTACTATTGTCTTGTCTTGCTCGGGTCGGATGTGAAGTCCGGACGCGCGCGCAGCACGCCATCTACTGATATTGGTATCAGTAGATTGCCAGAAGGACCTGTCAGAGCACATACTCCAACAGTCTGCAGCAATCCCCGATGACTTCAAGACTAGATCGCATCTCCAAGCCTAGCACTTGCTTGCAACCGGCTGCCATGCCAATAGCTGTATAAAGCCGTGTACGCCTCGGTACACTGTAACAATTACCTTTGCTGCAAGCCTTTTCCCTCTCTTCACTAAAGCCTTTTCCTTGAAGCTTACATTGGTTTCGTTCGAGCTCTGGTTAAAGATCCTCGCCGCGCTTCCACCGCGTATGAGGGTATGACCCCCCCGCCCCCCGCCCTACCTGCCATCGTGCACGACTAGCCTGTCACTGCCGCCGCCGCTGCCGCTAACCATCGAAGTGCAGATCGACACCGCCCGGTGGCCCGTGTAATCCGGGCCGAGCTGGCCAAACCCACAACCCGCGCCCTAGCCACGGACATCATCCACGCATCGCCAATGGACGTCACTTCCCCCCCCCCCCCCCCCCCCCCCCGCGGCTCGCGGCCGCACGCTCCCCCACGCCGCCACGCATCCCACTGCCACTTGCCCGCAGCAAATGACCGAATATGACGGCATATGCGATGGATGTCGCCGAACGGGCAGCTCCGTCAAGAAATGCTCGTCGACGAGCAAGGCACCACAGTGGCACCAGACAGTGGCTGCCAGAAGGCAGCTAAGGGAATTACCTAGCTGAACTCGCACCGCCTTGCCGGTTAACGACGGTTTGGGGCCAGCCAGATTTGATGTCGAATTGAAAACCAATCGACAATCTGTCTTACCGGCCGTATTGTTCCCCATTCCCGAGACTATGCCTATTGCCCTGCCCCAGTGAGCGAGCTAACTCCTGAGAGCGCGGCCGAGCCCCTCGTGCCGGTGTCTGCGCATGACGGGGCCTCCTCGTCAGGCCCGTTGCCTGTCGAGTCGGCGCACTCGTTGCCTTCGCGCGAGCTGCGTCGGTTCCTGCTAGCATCTGCCATCTGCCTGCTTTGCCATCCCAGCTGACACAGCTGCTGCCCCATGTTATCCGCGATAGCGAACAGTGCTGCTATGCGAAAATATTACCGACGCCGCCCGGCCGGCACTGACAAACCCCAAGCATGCCTGGCCAACTGCCTGCCCGCCCACCTCCACTGCTTCAGTCATCGTAATGACGAACGTCCTGCGTGCCTCAGCAAGCAGCTATAATAATTAATTAACGACTGGCGAGTGGCCTAACGATGAATCCTTACTGATTATCTACTACAGTTCGCTTATCGTGGAATATTTTGTCTTCTGCGTTACCGGTGGTCTATCCGAGTTTTTGTACATACGATAGTCAGTCTACTATATCGGCCATCAGCCATACTGTATTTATTCACCTCCCACCTCCCACATTACGCGTATGCGCATGTATGGTAAAAGATTCGTAGGCATGCTGTCGAGTACCAAATCATGATGGCAACGACCAAATCACTCCTGCTAATGTACCTAGCATTATTATGTAGCGACTATACTGGAGATTACAGCACGCTGTACCGGTACCACACCCATGCCATAATTCTCTTCCCCCGATAGAAATACAGGTAGCGCCTACTAATAATAGCGAGCAGCGCCTACGGGTAGCGAGTTAACTCAGGAAGTCCTAGCGCCCCCTCTAGTTCAAAACCGCCTCATCCCCCCGTTCCCTGTCGACGCATATTTGGGCCACATCGCCAAATCTGCCACTAACAACCTGCCAATGCCACCGACCAACTGGGTCGTCGATGCCTACCTTGCGGATGGCACTGTCAATAAGCAGGCGACCACCACACACAACCACAGTATGCGGTCTGAACACGTCAAGGCTCTTGAGCTAGAGCCTGAAGGTAAGACACATGTGCCCAATATTATTTCCATCAGCCCAGCTTTAAAACCGAAAAACTGTCGTAACGTTTATGTCCGAGAACAATTTAGTTATCGCTTCAAAACCCAAACTTACGCCCGCCCATTATGCTACGAGTAGTACAATAAATTCCGGCGCAATGCTGTATTTGTTTATGCGACGCCTTTAGATACCTTCGTCCGCCGGCGCAAAATTAAAACCATTAAAACCGCGCCGCTCAAAAGATTACGAGTAGTCGCTAATCATGGCAGGCGGCCGCACGCCACTAGCGTCGCAGTCCCGCAGTTAGATAATTGTACTTAAATGCATATCCAATAACAAATGTTGAATTTGTCATAACCAACTTGCAAAATAATCCCGACGCCATTCTCGGCCTACCTTTCCTATAAGAATCCGAATATTAATTCGACCGCCGCCTCCCTCGCGTCCCCCGACGGCCACGCCGTTACTTGCCCTATCGAGCCCAGTGAAAGCAACTCAAAAGATCAATTCAAAAGATTCAAAAGATGGTACTGTCGACGCCATTCCAGCTAGCACTAGGCTCGAAAACTACTTAAAGGTCCCTACACCGTTTTCTTTTGCGCTGCGGTCCGCGAATACGACGCAACAAAAAACACTTATTATGCCCAATCCATTGATAACGATATTACCGCTATCTCTACCGACCATTGCGCCGAACATACCTCACAATGTCGATCCCTTCTACTTAAACATAAATGAATTTGCCAACTATTGAATCCCCTTATTCCACATCTAAGCCCCGGCGTTATACACTTCGAAATACCACTACTCTAAGATGCCCATGTACCACCCGACAAAACATTTTGTCTTCCACCAATCCACCTGCCGAGTTAGAAGAATATATAAGGATTTAACCACTGTATTAGACAAGGAGTTATTGGGTAATCATTTCCGCCTTTTTGCTGCACATGTCATATTTGCCCAACATGACAATATGGGCATGCGCATGTACATTGACTATCGTCAGTTGCATGAATATACCCGTCAAATAGGTTTCGATCCCGATACCACGCGCCGCCATGTTGATTCTTAGAAATGCTCGCCGGCGATGCCGCGTTTACCCTCGACCTAATTTTCGTCGTCTAACGCCATCTTGGAATAAAATAGGGACGCCGACAAAGCATTATTTAAAACTCAGTTCGGTTATTACGAATTCCTACTCAGGCCATTTGGCATGTTCAATGCCATGTCGGTGTTTCAACAATAATGGATGAGTAACGGTTTGCAGTCGATTACATTCAACATGTTTATTCTTGTGTACTTTGATGACGTGTTGGTATCTATCATCTTCCTCGATGAACACATAAGACACCATACACCACGCTTGTTTTACTCGCCAACACCACATACTGTCGCGACTCACTGCGTAATCCCCTAAACCAAGAACGAACTCGAATATTTAAGCCACTAGATAGGCAATGCGGCACGCGTCCTTCCATAAAAAAAAAAAAAAAACAGTGTTGCACTTCGCGAATTGAGCCCCGCCTGATATTGCAAAGCAGATCCAACGATTCCTCGAAGTCGGAAATGTATCTTTCAAATGTTTTCAGAAATAGTCTCGCAATATAATATTTTGTCCCAATATATACAGTTTAATGGAAACAGCACGAACATATATATGTACGTTGCCTTCACGCAGTACCATATAAGCTCTGAATACGCCTTAGGCGCCGTGATACTTCAGCAAAATGCAAAAGGACACCTCCGACAGTGCGCTTATTAGACCAAAGCTTCACAATCTACCCATATACCAGATACCCCAACTACGCCCAAGAACTTTGCCGCGTGGTTGCGCTTTGACCAACTGATGGAGCTATATAGCAAATAGTTCTAAAAACACGGCCATACCACACTATGCCACTCTACGCCACCTGCCCGTCTAACCAACGTTTAAGCCGCCGTCACTCACTATGGCTCCGTATTGTTTTACCATGTCAAGCAAACCAACCCCGCACCTGAAGCACGTGCTAGACATATTATAGTTACCGCAATATAATAAGCTCTTAAAGTGAAGCCCGGTATTGTCGCCCGGCTTCGCCACAGCTATACTCCCAAAGCAAACTACTACGCTAACCGTATCCCCAGTTGTGTTATATAATTCCAACAACAGTTTATTGTGCAAGATGTCTAATATCGTATGCGTGACCACCTAAAATAATAAAAGCCCATCTTCAATTTATCATTCCGAAATTACTCGACGCACGCTGCCGGTCATCTTGATAGCGCACGCACTCGCGCCACCATTCGGAAAACTTATGGTGACCCATTATGCGCAACATACTTGCCCACCTTGACCACCTACACATAATCCCATACAGCAGCACATAGGCTCCGTGTCTCCCGTCCGTACAAGCGCATGCTCCTAGGCAATTATTCCCATAAACTTTGTGTACCATGCCGCCCTCTGCGCACGTGAATTTGCCACTATAGCCACACTTGTACGCACATTCACGAAACAAGCCCGCTTCATCCCGTGTAGTATCCACTGTGACACTCCTCAGCTCGAATTCCCGCTTATTTATTGACAATCTCTTCCGCCGCCACGCCATGTTTGCGGCCGTAGACGACCGCGGTCCCCGCTTCACCTCGGTTTTGGCAAAATATGTTTCGCTCGTAAATGCTCTTTACGTAATGACAACTGGCCCCGCTTATCCCTCGCCGATTTCACTTATAGCAATGCCAACCATTCCGCCATTAAAATGCACTCCAGTTGATGCCCGCCGCTCCGGCATGAACCGGCTCACGTCCGCTATCTTGATATGCCAACCTGTCGACCCCGCGGATTACATTATTAATATCGCACAGAAATATAGGATGCCCACGCCTTTGTCTAGGAACACTGCTTCGACATCAGCCGGTTCGATGATTTCGTTACATCAGCCCATACCCCATTGTACACTGATTTCCTCACATGCATGCCAAACCGCCTACCACATGCATGCCTCCGCCTACCACATGCTATGGCCTCCCATCCCAAATTCTACGAAACCTCAGTTCAAGCCATATCCTAAAATACGTGTTAAGATGGTAGACGATTCTGTCCGTAAACCGCTTCCCTTCGAAAAATGTTTACTGCAACCCATTATCGTGCCCTGTCCGCAAAATACCCCGCCCGTTTTCCTTTGCGTATCCCGTAAATCTACTTTTCGGGGCCGGGATGGAATGTTAGGGTTACCACTATAACCCTACCTGCATACTCATACCCATAATACTTGTAGACACACGCATGCTCGTGTATCTATATATACTCGTACCTGTACTAGTCATCTGCTCATTGCCCGCACGCCACCAGTACATGTTACATGTCTTACCGACGTCGGCCACATTACGCTCGCATGCTTCCACCAATGCCCGAGGCTGTCTGCAGCAATCCCCGATGACTTCAAGACTAGATCGCATCTCCAAGCCTAGCACTTGCTTGCAACCGGCTGCCATGCCAATAGCTGTATAAAGCCGTGTACGCCTCGGTACACTGTAACAATTACCTTTGCTGCAAGCCTTTTCCCTCTCTTCACTAAAGCCTTTTCCTTGAAGCTTACACCAACGTTGGAGCTCGATGCCGGCGCCAACGCGTCGGCGCCGATGTGGGCTGTCGAGCTTCGCGCCGCTCATACTCGTGTCGTTGAGGAGTGTGGAGACGCGGTACTCGAAGATCTAGCGGGGCCGTTGGCCTCTGCCCTAAAGCTGCTTTCCTCCAAGCGCTCCCACGTTGCCCGTGCCGGCTGCTCGGCCGCCGGGGCTGAGCCGGCGTCTGCAATGCGCTCGGCGGCCGACCTCCGAGCTATCCCGCATTACTCGGACTTCCCCTTGCACTCCATGCGGAAAGTACAGGAAACCCTGAGCCACCGCATTCACACGGTCCGTTTCGCAAAGCTCGTTGCGCGTATGCCTACAAGTGGCCCTGACAGCAACCGCTTCCGAGGCCGCCTCTTACGCGCTGCGACAGCGTTCCTGGTGACTGATCCTCCAAGCGAGGGTCGCCTTGGTGAAGTCCGTGAGCGTTCCCCTGAGTACTACGACTCCATGTTCCGTGTTGCCGCTTGCCGCCCATTTGGCCCTCCGGCGGCTCCTGTCCTCTCCCTTGGCGAGCCATGCCCTTGTGCTTCTTGCTCCTTCTCGGTACAAGGTATGCTGGCCCGTTTTGAGGATGATGGCGTGGAGTTCACTCCTTCAACTTGGGCGGTCGCATACGCTGATCACGTGGCACGTTGCTCTGGGGGCGTCTCCAATCACGCCGCACACGAGTGGGCCGCACATGGCCTTTCCGACATTTGCCACGACGTGAAGTCCGCGCTGGGCGTGGGTGTCCAGATCCTCACGGACCCGTCGGTGCTTGTTTCTCTCCCGAAGGGCAGCGACGGCCGGCCGGCCGATGTTGGGCTTTTCGGATATGGCGGTATCCGTGGAAACACGGTTGCTATCGATACCACCATTGCCCCCATCCTCGGCGTGTCAAGCTCGGATCCAACGACTGCTTTGAGGGCTGCAGAGCGCCACAAAATCCAGAAGTATGACGAGGGTGTCCGAAACGCCGCCGGCATGCTTCGCTTTGTTCCTTTCGCCATTTCCGAGTTTGGCTCGCTGGCCCCGCACGCCGAGGCTTTCTTGGTGGAGCTCGCGAAAGCTAGCCACACACACACTGGCCAAAAAATCGGCCAGCTCTTGTCTGCGTGGCGCCGCCGTTTCTCCTTGCTCATCAACATGGCACATGCAGACAACGTTCTTGGCGGGGTCGCGTCCGCGCGTACGGCACGTGATGGTACTCCTGCGCCTGCGTCGCGTCGCTCGTCGGCATGTGTTGCTATGACCCGGGTCATTGGCTGCAAGCGTCCTCGCCGCGGCTGATAGCCTACCCCGGGGCGGGGGTCCCTTAATTTGGTCCCTGGCTGCTAAGTGATTTCGTGGTTCCCTTGGCTCCTTCTTGGTTCTTGGCTCCCTGTCCTCCGGCTCGACCTTGGTTTCAGGCTTATGTCTCTCTTTTGCTGGCAACCTTTCACAGTTGAAGTTAGTTCTGTTTGTAGTGCGCTTTTGTGAAAGCCCTTATGTAATTAAAAATAAAACACCAGGTACCGGTAAATGGTTCAAATTCAATACAGGATAATAATGCAGCCCGCCTGGCCTGTCAGCATACCTGATTATAGTATGTGCGGCTATACAGCTGCTTGTAAATAAAATTAGTTCTCACTATTTGCTGAAAACTTCCGCCTGAATGCAGGCACCGGTTGACATCTGGTCGCGACCAGACTATCTGGTGGACAACGCGCGACCCTGCGACCGCCACATTATGCGTGCGCCGCCTATGCGCGCCCTCACCCAGCGTGGGAGAGTCACTTGCCGACGTCCTTCGCACTTGGCGAACAGCCGCGGTCCGCAAACAGCCATTCAAAACGAGCAGCGAGACGGTGGCATCCTGCCCGACCTAAAGCAGACGGCGCCGCATCACGGGCATGTAGAGCGCTCGCGCGTGATAGTTACACTGTCTGCCGCATCTTGCGCCTGCTCAACCGGTGTCCCCAACCAGCTGCTGGGCCAGGGGCGCTCGCGACCAGCGGGGCGTGACAGCCATGTTGGCGTTGGTGGTGGGGGGCGAACCGGCGGCAGGGGTGGAGCCTCCGGGACCCGCGGACTTGCAGGCGCTGATTGCCGCCACGCCACGCTGCCTGCTGAACCCCGTCCGCTTCTTCGTCAGCTGGAACGGCGTCCTGACGCTCGTATACAGCGGCTTCCCGCCGGCACTCGTCAAGCTTAAGGCGGCGATGCGGGGGAGCTTCGAGGCGCTGCCGACGGAGAACCCCGGCTCCAAGTGGCCAAAAACGACGCTGGGCTGCGTCAAGGTCCGGCCCCGCCAGGCACGCCGCACGTGATGTTAATATGTTAACAGGCTGTCATTACAAGCAGGCGGTCCTCGCGATCGGAGTGTGCGCGCCGGAGTGTGGGGACAAAGGCATCCATGCACACACCGCACTGCTCTGCAGGACGGAAAACGCCTCACGCCAAGCCAGCTGGAAACGCTGAACGCAATCTGCGCGGAGTGTAGCGCTGCGCTGGGGCTGGAGAGCGACACACTTGTGGAGGTGGATGTGCTCAGCATGGTGCTGTACCAGTGCCGCAGCCTGGAGCGCCGTGTCTCCGAGTGGCGCACGCCGTTGGCGGCGGCTTCTGGGCGCGGGGGCGTCGATGAGGCGGCACCGGCGGCAGAGGAGGTGGCGCGCGTGGCCGATGTGGTGAAGCAGGCCGAGGGCGAAAACTATTGGTTTGCGGCGAGCCGAGACGGCAACCGCGAGGCGCACTACCGTGGTGCACCCCCCCCCCCCCCCCCCCCTCCCGCCCCACAGACACACACAAACGAAAAAGGTCGCGATCCGATGCGGCATTAGGCTGCAACTGTGCGCTTATTCGCCCCTTGTGCGTCCAACCCACCCACTCACCTATGTACCTTCAGGCACGTACATTGGCGCAACGCTGGTGCATCCGCTGCAGTGTACCCATTCACGCGATACGCATCGCCATGCGTCTGCCACGGCGCTACCAGGCCTGCTCGCCGGCTTCCAGGCAAAGGTAGAGGCCGCGATGCCAGGCATGTATGCCTTCTTTGCGCCCGAGTCGCTGCATGTCACGCTGCAGGCGCTGGTTGGCTAGGGCGCTCGCCCACAAGCCATGCGGGCATTCCCAACCCCCGGATGTCCTTGGCGCCCTCCCCTACTGGATCCATAAATCTTCCAGCCAAAGACGCTTAGACTACACTTGAGGTGTGCACCATCGCAGTGTGTCTCGCATAGGTGGTGCTGATTTTGTATGCATTTCAGTCTTTTAAAATGTACATATGTAGCAGCCCCATGAGCGTGTCCAGCAGGCTGCGCAGTCCTTCCCTGTGTGTAAATTGACATATTCCGGAGGCGCTCTGCTGCCCTGTCTACCACCAAAGCAAGATGAGGCTGACGTCTGCAGCTTACCCAGCCATCTCCATGGCGTCTGCATGACGTGCCTCTGCAACCCTGCCGGGGGCTGCGGGACTCGCTCTGAGCTGATCGGCCGATAATGGCAAGCGGCAGAGTAACCCTCTACCACCTATCCGCACCAATGGGCTTCGTGTGAACCACGCTGAGTATACCAGGCATCGCCTCAGCTGCTTGTCTTCCTGCCCCGCAGCGTGGCATCAAGTGTATGAAGATGTTGGATTCGGCAGAGGGGGGCGCTATGAGCCGGTGTTGGCGCGCGCGAGCACGTTCCTGGCCTGCAGCATCGTCGGGTTGTCGATCATCTGGCCCTTGAACACAAACGTGCCGGCCCCGGTGGCCTGGTGCGCCCCGAAGGCAGCCACCAGCTCCTCGGCCGCTGCCACCACCGCCTCGCTGGGTGAGAAGTGCGCCTGTACAATGGGCACCTGCCGCGGGTGTATGACCTGCTTGCCCTCAAAACCCATCGCGGAGCCGTCTGCTGCCTCGGTCGCCAGCAGCTCGTCGTCCTTGTAGTTGATCTGCCGTCCGGGGTGGGGGAGAGGAGGCACTCAATCAGGGGCATAAGGCCAGGAGTTATGGGCAACGGGTGCAGCCAGAGGCCGCTAGCCACATCAAAGCCATGTCGCATCAGGAAAGGCCCCGCAGGGGTTGCTGACTACCTGGACAATGTCTGAGCAGGTATCCGGCCGCCCGCCAGGTTGCACGCGGAGGAGAGAGGGCGGCGTGGGAGGCAAGGTGAATTGGTTCAATGTTTCCCGGAATGCATACACATATACTTGGACAAAACAATGACACAACAGGCAACATCTGTACCACCCGCATTGCTTCCCCCAAGATGTGTGCCTGTTAAGGTGCCCTTCAGCCATGCCCCGCCATCTGACCTGGCCACCAGCAGCAAGCACGCACCAATGGGTTGGATGCCGTAGGCGTGGCAGTGCGTGAGGAAGCACTGCCGTGCAAAGAGCAGCTCCCGCGATCCAGCGCTGCGCGTGGCGCCCACACTCGCCGCAAAGTCGTCACCGCCTAGGATGGCTGCCTCCAGGCGGAGCGCAGCGCCCGCGCCACCGAGCAGCCCCAGCCCTGCCGCGGCCTCCAGCACCTCCCGCAAGTGAAGCAGTCCGTACGCGCTCTCGCACTGGCAGCACATCGCACACACACGTCCAAAGCCATAATGCAGTAACAATATGAGAAAGAGCATGAAGTGTTGACTGCCTTGCTGTTGCATCCCGTTGCCGGGGAGTATCAATTAAATATGCATTGGGGACGTGTTTAAACATATTCATTGATAGATACTTCAACAATCGGTTGTATGAGAGACAATGTGGGGGTGGGGGGGGGGGGGGGGGGACACCATGGTGATCAGCTTGATTGGCTCTCCGGCTGGGTGCTGCGCGGCCAAGTCCAGTATCTACATTGAGCGGGTTTGCCGTGGCTGAGCACTGAAGGAAGGTGCAGGTTTCCTTTGCATAGAGGTACACGTGTACTAGGCAGCATGTAGAGGAGCTGGATGAACAGGGTGGAGGCGGTGTGTGTGTGTGTGGTGGGGGGGGGGGGGGGGGGGGGGTACCATTGCCACTATGTGGTGCAGGTCAGCTGCGCTGTCCACTTTGGGGATCACAATTGCATCAGGCAGCACCGGCCCACGCAGGACAGCTTCCAGATCCGCTTCCGCCACGCCGCTGGATAGGGAGTTGATGCGCACCGCGCGCTCGGAGCGGCCGAAATCCATCGCTGCCATTGGCGGCGGACCACATCCACGCGTCACGGCAACAGCCCTTTCGTCATCGCACACGCGGCCAAGACCATGCAGCAGCCGGAAGTAATAGAGGCAGCGCAAGAACTTTGCGTAGTTGCGGCAAAAGCGGGTTAAGCTTACTGGCCAGATATTCCGCCACTTTATTGCGGGCTGCCTCCTTCTGGGTCAGTGCCACCGCATCCTCACAGTCGATACACACCACATCGACATCAATCTCGCGCGCAGCCTTGCTGACTTTCCGCTCGTTGTCAGCTGCAGTCGCAGCGCCAACGCACAGGGTTGGCATCATTCAGCCTCCGCATGGACTCAGAACGGCTAGTAAGAGCGGTGGTGCCCCTGGCGCGAGCGGGTTCTTTCGAGCTCCGGGTGGAACGGAGGTGGATGTGCTGTCTGTCGAACTGCCCACTTTTGAAACACGGTGGCAGGTTCAGTGTTTGGCAAGATAGAACAAAAATAGTGTAAATAGTGGTATTTGACCCTGGGTCGCAGGTGGTTGGTGTGCACCTGGCATATACAGAAGCGCCCGGCGAGGCCTGTAGCTGTCACTGGACTCCAACCCTCTGCGGCCCAGGACACCAGCGTCCCCGTCAGACGCAATCACGCGCGGCGGGACCGGGACCGGCGACAACAGCTTACCTACCAACATGGCGCATGGGGATCCATTGCGCTCACCCTATACCGCCGCTGCTCGCGATCGCCAGAGCTCGAGCTGCTGTCCATCCCGCAGTGGGCCAGGACCGGGCCAGCGTGGAGGCAGCGGCACGCATCATGGTGACGGCCAAACGGCCACCGTGTATAGCTCACCCGGGAGGCGCTCGGCGCTCGGGTTGCCGAGCACAGCAGCACAGCTTGGGTCGATATCCTGCCGCAGCGCGAACACTCTGCCTCTGCCTGCCGTCAGCGTCTAGTGGTTTTCCCGCGTCGTCGGATTCGTCTTCCTTCCAACCGGGCTTAAGATTACCTCTCATCGTCGTCACTGAGGTGGGTCCTGTTTTGTTCGCTCACGACTACTGTACACGGTATCGGGGTTTTTTGTCCCCGGCCGGGCCGGGCCAGGACTGTCACTTCGCTTTCTCACGATGACTCTAGTCGCTACAGGGTACCTGTACGTGCAAAGCCGGTATTCACATGAGAAAGCACGGGAGAAAATTGCAGATGCTGAGAAGACCGGTGCAGGGTATGCTGATCTATACTATATACCCTGTAGCGACTATGACATGAGCTAGACGTTGCAGGAGGCGATCAGGAAATCACCCAAAACGGCAATAGGAAACCACTGCAGAAACTGCGAGGTGAAAGAAGCAACAGAAAAGGGTGCGGAATGAGCACGAGCAGACGCATGAAACTTGCTGGCCGTATGCACTCGTAGCTCCGGAAGAGAGAATGCCGCCCCAAGTACCACGCAAGCCAAGACTCGCTGCAACAACCCCTGCCGTGTGCGCGACAAGTGATGGCTTGCGACAAAGCTCCGAACAGCCTAGGCGGACTGACCACAAAGGAAGCATGAAGTCGGGGCGGAAGGAATGCCATGGAAGGTGTGCACAGCAAGTAAACCCGTGAAGATATAGACCACCGTCAAAGCGGATTTTCCGAGGCGGCCGCGGTTCTACTGAACCACAAAAGGGAAGTAGTACCGGTGAACACGCTGCACCGGGGCGGAAGCAGACGCCCGGTCCGCCGCCAGCTTGTTGTGCTCCGCCTCGGTCGCCGCAATCCCCGGGGTGCACCAGCAGGAGTCGTTGCCCCGAGTAGTGGTGGTTGTGGAGGACACGCACGCGAAATCGATCATGTAATCGCCCCCCCCCCCCCCCCCCCCCCGCCCCGCCAACGTCAAATATGATGGCCACGAGCAGCGGTCCGCTGGGCGAAGCCCACTCGTCTGAAGGGTCAAGTGGCCGATTCCCGATCGGTCGCGATCAAGCACTACCCTACCGCCCCCCCTTCAATCGCGCCACGGAAGTAACCACAGATTTTTCAAAACGGTATGCATGTAGCTCGCGACGGGGCAGATGGGCAGATCATCCACGACGAAATCGTAGCGTTCCGGTTCGAGCCATCCGTAGAGCAAATCCATAAGGGATCAATACCACACGTGGGCCCCTGGCATGTGACAAGCGCGGAACCCCCCGCGCGGACGAAGGGCCAGCATCCGCGCAGCGGCGGCCGAATGAGCAACGTGGGGAATCTTGCTGGCTAGCACGTGATCCGACTGGAAATTAAAGCGATAGGGAGCCCGGCCCGCGCGCGATGTACAAGCGCAGGGTATCACGCCGCGAAGCCGCGGCACCCGTTAACTTTTTTGGTTCAGGTTTTAGGGTTTTGGGTTTTCAGGATTTTTGGGTTTTTAGGGTTTTTATTTTATTAGGATTTTAGGGTTTTCGAAACCCTTAAGCCTAAAACCCAAAAAACCCATATGGAAATGCCGTTTTCACCCTAGATGTCCGCAGCGAAGGCGACGCATCGTCCTTCCTTTTGCAAGCCCTTAATCTCCTGCAAGAAGTGGCAGCGGAAATGTGTGTGGGCATGCATGACGTGTCCTTATCGGTTTCGATGAAAATTGGGGACAGGGAGCAATTGCGCGGCATACTACTTACCTTTATCATGAGAAGGTTATCCACGCGGCGGGGCTGCATTGGCACTACACGATAAGGCGCACCCTTTGCAGATGGCAAGCAGATCTGCGTCGTTAGCTAGGAAAGGGTAGAAGGGAGGCAAGGGGGAGTGTCAGTGGAGGGCGCGGCGGAGGAGCGCGGCGCATCTCACCGTCCAGCGGCGGGCGTGGGGTTCTGTGTGTCGCCGACAATCACCACCTCCTAGGTGTTAGCCGCTTCGTCACTGGCTTTGACCTCCTGCGGGAGGCTGCCAGTGCCTAAGGCTCCCAGACCACCCCTGGTGCTTGGCTGCCTGTTACTAAGGCGAGCGAAGCTGAGGGCCTTTCTGGCCTCGAGAAACTCCTCGATATTGGTCTTGTTGTCGTCGTCCTCCAGGCGCCGACGAGAGCAAGCTTCGCAAGTATCGGCCTCCGTAGTAACGGCCTTCTCGCCGAGGCCATCCCAAGCACACGATGTAACGCTCCACGCCCTTGCGTGTTATCTAGCCAAGGATCTTCTCGACTTTTGTACTCCTCGCGAGCCTTGTACAGGTCGGCGAAACGAATGGGTGTGCGCTTGGGTCCTGATGGGCTGGCTTCGGGGTCCAATGTGGGATCCCGTGGAGGAAGTGGTCCCCGCGGGCGGCCGCGCTTCCTGCCCATATCGTTTGAATCGTCAGTTTTGGTACCAAGCAAGACTACCTCTACTCGGACGATGAGTTACCCGTAGTTTAAACAGATTCGAATTGGCTGTCGCTACTGCCGTGTGCAATATCGGTACAAGTAAGATACTGGAAAAACGCGGCCACGCCTTGGGTTCTTGCCGCCACCCCGCCGCGCTGTCGCCCACCCACCGTCCTCATGCCATGGGGACATGGATCATGACGCCATGATCCCGTCATGGTTATATCTATACCGTCCGATCCTTAGACCGGCTATTGTACTGCCGTCGATTAAATCGGGCAGGAGCCAAGATCCCACATTTGTTCAATGGCGACCGTAAGATCGTTGCAGTGATTCATCGTCACGACCTAAATCGTCGATGCTGCATGTATCCCACGGTGGTTGATTCTCGGTTGATTCTTGGTGCACTTATCGTTGATTCAATTACGCGGCTAAATATTGGTGCATCGATTAACTCGAGGGTTAAACATCGGTGCACTTGTAAATTTCACCACCTAAATATTGGTGCACTAGCCAGTAAATTCCACCAACTAAATATCGGTGCACCAGTAAATTCCACCACCTAAATACCAATTCACCCGTAAATCCCACCACCTAAATATCGGTGAATCAGTAAATACCACCACATAAATACCAATGCACCAGTAAATTCCTGGCCTAAATATTGACTCGTGGTGCAATTCACGATATGCCACGGGCGGCGGATAACCGACGCGCCCCCCCCCCCCCCCCCCCCGCGCCAAATCCGCCGCCACCTCGGTCGCGTTCCTTCCGCCAAACGTAGAACTTTCTGCCCATCACAACATCCCGTGCCATTCCAATAGCGGCACTAGGCCGAATGTTAGGTGGAGGCGCCGACATGACGGGAAGGGAGAGGGTGCTCAACGAACAACGAATGAGAAGTTGACCGGACCAGCAATGACATAAGACGCATGTGTTCAGCTCTCACTACTACTACTCCGCGGCAATGACAGTATATAGGCGGGGCCAAGGCTTACTACCAAGGTGCCACCCGTGCACAAGCCCCGCCCCCATTCCCAGCCAGGGTTGGAGGCGGAGGGAGGGCTCGCGATTCAAAGGGCCGAGGACGGTCGTCGGGTCCACCCATGCAGCGGGTCGGCGGGGGGATTATCATTTTATCGGATCCGAACCCGTGGCGCAGAACTCAATGCGTGTAAAAGTTAAGTAAAGTTCGCCCCGGGACATCGGCCGAAGCCGCTCCAACACTTGACCTCGTGCGCCAACTGCAGTCGTAGGTCTGGCATAGCCCGTAGACCATTACCTCATTCGAACCCCGAAGGGCTAATGCATCAACCGGGTAAACCCGGGACAAGCTGGGCCGATATTGCCGAAATACATCGGCCATGCGTGTACTGTAATAATTATTATTCAGAATAATATCATATGGCGACGTACCTAATGTACACACATTCTATGGGCGGTCGTAGCGACCGTTAATGTTAATACCATGTGATTTCCCGATCGCCTTTTGCATGCAGTATGTGAACACACACACACATATATATATATATATATATATATATATATATATACATGACGAGCTAGCAGCAGAAGGCGATATCAGGAAATCACCAAAAAGGGTCCTCTACAGCGACTGCGAGGTGGACGCAGTAATAACATGAGAAGACGCAGAATGGGCACGAGCCCACGCAAAAAAAATCAAGTTGAGTCTGGTTTTGCCAAAAAGGTCGCGCAGGCTGTTTTACATGGTCAAGAGCCGAAATTGGCAGGAAAGTTAAGTGAAAGCGTGGAGGGAAAAACGGAGTCAGGGAGGGCGCTGCGTGGAACGCAGCGAAAACTGGAAGATGGCAGGCTCAGCTGTTATGGCTGCTTTTATGTCTACTCGTGCTGCACCCAAAAAGGGCGCAACGACATGTGCCTAGTTCCCGTACCACTGAGCAGCACTTGTAGCTGAAGAGCGGTTAGGTCAAGGGAGGAAGCCCCATAAACTAGTTTAGATCATTTCAAGTTGAGTCTGGTTTTGCCAATCATGAGCGAACGGAGAGAGCGGTGGATTGACGGAGAAGGGGTAGCGCCAGATCATGAAGGAGGCACCGGGAAGGCCACCGCTGCGGAGTCCTGTTGGACTTGGAAGTGGCGGAGGGGGGCGATGTGGCCAAAGAAAAACCATGCGCCAGGTGATGGGAGAACGTTGGGGTCGATGTAGTCCAGAACGACATCGGAGTTAGTGGCCCAGCCGCCTTGGTAGCGAATGTGGGACAATGGAACTCCGATGGCGTTGGCGGCAGACGCTGCTCCCTTGCGAAGGCTGTGTGAGGTCCAGGAAGTGCCGGCGGGAGAGGCAGCACCTACAAGACGGACGGCTGCAGACCGCCAGTCCGACATTGTCGATGCAGTCCAAGGTTTTGACTGCTCGGTGGGGGTGACCGCCCAGAAGTTTGTTTCAGCCAAGGCAACAGTAACCAGGGGAACAGACTGTACGTTGTCGATGAAGTGGTGTAGGAGACGTGCAAATCGAGGGTGTTCTGACACCGGAAGGAGAAGCACGCGCAGGTCGTCGGGTCCCCGTCGGCCAGCGCGGCCTTTCTCGCGGTACACCTGCAGGGTAATGTTGTAATCGTCGACATGCACATCCCGCACTCGGCAGGACACGCCAGTAAGTCCTCTGGCAAAGAACATGAAGTTGACAGCTGAGGCCACGAGGGCTCGGAAGTCGTGTTGGTACTCTGTGGTGGGAACATACACAATCAACTCGGCCTTTTCGACGAAGATGTAAGCTACATCAGCAAGCAGCGGAACTCGCAAAGGGGCTGCTTCCAGACGTCGCTGCCGCAACATCAGCCCACGCTTAGCTGCAGTAAGGTGTAGGCTGTCCTTGGCGATTGGGTCGAGGTTGTGCAGCTTGAAGAACGTGTTGATTGCAGACAGATAGGGTTGCAACGACTTAGCTCCAATGTGCCCTCGCTCACCAATCCAGGCAACGTACCGGACGACAGTAGCAGTGGTCGCCTCCAGCGGGCTGATAATCTCGGACTCGTGGCAGAACTCCGCAAACTGGGACAGTCTGCCGGCGTAGCTCTTGAGTGTATGAGCGGTGAGGGAGCTGGAGAGCATGTCGAGCGTCCGCTGTCCTAGTTCGTCTGAGCCGAAAGCATCATGCAGTCGTGATCGCAGTGAAGCAGTCCAGGGGGGGGGAAGCTTCGGGCTCGTCAATTACGTAAGTGCGTCGTTTTACCGACAGAGTACTAGGAGGGCGACTACTGTTTGCAAAGTACTCGGCAGCAGCGGTTAGGTTCCCGGCGGCTGGCCGGTAGTTGCTGGACGGGTTTGCAATAGCACCAGTACGGGTTTGCGGGGCTAGGTTCAGGTAGGAGGGCCGCCCTGCGCGCCCTGCGCGCTCGTAGCGCCGGTCACGCGCGTAACGTACACGCGCGAAGCTTGGTCGTTGCGAACCAGTTGTAACACGTAGTGTAACAACCGACGGACGCAATGATGGGATGGTACGGGCGGCGGTTGGTTGAGCCGCCATGTGCGGGTGTGCGGATGGTTGAGCCGCACTCGGCTGTAGCTGTGAGAAGCGCCGCACCGAGGAAGGTCTAAAGGAAGTCTGTAAGGTGGGGGGGTCAGGTCCTGGCACAGGGCGCTCATCCCGCCGTCGAGCTGCAAGGGTGCGCTTTGCGGCGGTCACCGAAAGGTGGCCTCGCAAAGCTCCAGCAGCTCCGACGAAAGGCGCCCCACACCGTCACTCGTACTCACCTTCGCGGCCACGCCCGCGTCCACCGCCACGTCCTCGTCCACGTCTGCGACCTGCAGCTGCTGCCGCCACCCGAGCAGTAGCGGTTGCCTTGGCGCTGCTGGCCACAGTCGCCTCGAAGACACGACGCTCGTATAGTCCCTCATGAGGTCCCCAAAAATCGCGGAACCCAGATGCTCAGAAGCAGGCTGAAAGTGCTGAGCTCGCAGCACGTCCAAAACACCTTGGTCACCGTGCGCACGCTTGACCTCATTAAGCCTCCGTAGGAAGGCCAAACGAAAGCGAAACGCGCGCCTTGTCGATGGCTTCGGCGTGGTTCCGAGCTCTCGCGAGGTAGGGGGCGAAGTCCTGATTTGCAGCAGGGACGTAGGGCAGCAGCTCGTCGAGAGCCACGAAAAGTGCGGCCATGTGGGCGCCGACGCACGACATCCATAGATACTCCTCCTGGGCCGGCAGACGCCGGTCATCCTGCTTGAGGTACTCGTTCGTTTGGTCGGTGCTCAGGGGGAAGAGTCCAGGCACTCCGCTGAACGGTCAAACGGCCTCGTAACCAGACTCTGCTCTCTGCAGTAGTTCTGGCACCGCGAGGTACTCATCCTCATCACTCACGGATTTTGCTCCGACATGGCCGCTCTGGGCTAGCTCTAGCAAGTCGGGGCGCTCTGCGGCTCCCCCGCTGCTTGTCGGCTGTCCCGCGATGCGCTGCCCGGAACCGGAACCATGTGCTCCTTCTCCATCAACAACGAGCCGTCAATTGGGCCATCGATGTAGCAAGCTCTCGCAGTAATGTAGACTGGGCCTTCACGTCTACGTGGAGCGACTCGAGCGTCGGCTCAACGACTGGTCCTTCTCCATCTGGCATCCCCCCCCCCCCCCCCCCCCCCGCCCCCTCGCGAATGTTTATGTAACGTGATCACTCTTTGGCAAAACATGGCAGCCAAACCGCCCGTCTCATGACCTTTGATCGGACGGCGGGCAGGCCCGTTCAGCAGTACTAGCTATAATGTACACAAAATTCCCCACTCTTGCCGAATAGTACGGCTGCGATTCGCGCTCCCATGTACTAATAGTCGTAGTTATCCACAGGACGATTCGTCATTGCGCCCGGGTTCGTATTAGATACCCGGTACCGGCTTAATAAATATATCGCGTACTACCCGGTACTGCACGGACAACCTCGTACCTTATACGTCTGTGCCATGTAACGCGTCACCGCGCTAGTACGACTACCACAATGACTACAAAAAGGGTTTATCGCCCGCCAGCCATACCGCCGGATGTACTCGTACTTAACTGGATGGACATGCCGCCACCAGCAGCAGCCTTCACGGATAAATAATGATTACATGTGCTAGACGCAACATTCAAGAAATCCACACAGAAATCCAGAAGGAAATCCAGAAGGAAATCCGCAGTACTCTCTCACATCACGCGACGCAGACACAATTGAGACATTTTAGTCATTTGTGTCTTCAATTTACCCGGATTTTAAATTTGTTCAGGGTTTTAGGGTTTTAAATTTGTTCCCGGTTTTAGGGTTTTGAATTGTTCCCCCCTCACAGGACATAGATAATTCGCTAGTAGTAGTGCTTCGTCACCCGTATGTCACATCTCATTCTCACAGTGCATGGTAACGCACGGACGTACGGATGAGAATATCACACACGGGTGGTGAGCCGGGTGTGGTCTTGAACAACCTGGGGTGACCTTGCTCGCAACAGGTTACGAGACCGTTTTAAACATCGCTGCGTGGAACGCAGCGAAAACTGGAAGATGGCATGCTCAGCTGTTATGGCTGCTTTTATGTCTACTCGTGCGGCACCCAAAAAGGGCGCAACGACATGTGCCTAGTTTCCGTACCACTGAGCAGCACTTGTAGCTGAAAAGCGGTTAGGTCAAGGGAGGAAACCCCATAAACTAGTATAGATCATGTACTGTAGTACCCTGCAGTAGCGACGTACATGTATGTAGATATATCGGGCTCGCGAAATGACAGCATGGCGGCCAGCCCTGACATCACCGCCATATCATCTTCGGGTGTGATGGGCACCATATATCATCTTTTTCTTCCCCAGTACTACTTCCGTGCATTCTCTGGACGCTATCCCTGTAACCAGCGCGCAACAAATATATATAATCGTTATCCCCGGGCGAGCTACCGTAACAGTACCTCGTCGGGCTCGCAAAAGGAGCTGACGGCATTTCTAGACCAGGCCAACAACTCTCGGCTTCGAAATGAGGTGTGCGCTCTCCCTACCACATGTAGGGAACGGATCTTGTTCAACCAGCTCGACGCGGCGTCAGGCATGTGGACAGTGGCCATCCCCACCGCGCGGACAGCCATGACTCCGCATGAGCTGCGGGAGGTCGCTGCCGGGTACTTCCTTCTGCCTAGCCCGTGCTTGGCCGCCCCGGTGGTTGGGCGCCAGATCATTCTGCCCTCGACGGAGCACAACCCCGTCACTGTTGACCTATACGACGACGCGCTCATGAACCTCCCGGCGCCTGGAGACGCTCACTGGCGTGTACAGCACGACGCTATCGCAGATGCCTTCCGCGATCACTGTGTTCACGACCTAGGTATCGCGGTACGGCGGGAGGTGGATGACTTGTTCCAGCAGGCAGGATGACTTGTTCAAGCTCGGCAACACCGTGCCCAGGGATGAACTCAAGGACCTAGTGCCGGACGCAGAGCTCTCCCTTCCGGCGTTCAACGTCGTGACCGGGAGTTATGATCCCCGGAGCTTGAAGTCCACGCTATTGGAGTTCAAGACTATGCGGTACGGGGTCAAGTACACTGCAGTGCCCCGGGCCACGGCTGTGGATCGGTTTGAGCGCTCCCTGTTGGGCGACATACAACGGGGGTTGGCTGCGCGGGATGCGGCGTGGCACAACACGGAGCCCGGACAGACGGGTCCTCTTCGAGACATCCTGGATATGTCGGAGTACACGGGCATGCATGGTCTTCGGCACAGCGGGTGAGGTGAGCAAGGGGGTGCGCCGCACAGTGCGTGGTATCACATGCTTGGCTGCGGATCGGGGTGCCCTCTCATCGCGGGGCACTCGGTGCATCACCCGGGCCCACCAAGAGGCCTTGCAAGAGATTTCCTCGGGGTCCTGAGCTTGGTGGCCGCTCGAGAGCGCGCTCGCTGCCTCATCAGACGGCGCAGATTCGTCTGCCATCCCCTTGCTGAAGCTGCACAGCACGTCCGAGGATCACCACACACACACGTGCACGCGTGGCCCGGACCCTGAACCGTGTGCGCATCACTCACCCATCCCGCCTTATGCGGGATGCGGGCCGCTTTTGGGCGGCTTGCTGTGTTGATTTTCTAATTATGGGGAACTGCCTTTTTTGTAATTCACACCAGTACCAACAGTACCAGCACCCTGTGCTGGTACCAGCAGCAGCGCAGGGGTATTAATAGGTCGCTACTACCCCTGGCCTGCTGGTACCATTATCCTTACCCTGTGCCACGCGGAAAATCAGTGTTGGTTGCCACAAAAGGTCGCCGCAGAGCAGCAACAGACGCACAGCCCCCGCTACCTCACCAGCCACACGCCTCACACCGGGCCACCGATCTAGTACCCCGCTACGGATCCGCGTAGACGCCTGAGCCACTTGACGCCCGCTGACCCGTGAGCAGCATGGGGAACAACAAGAAGAAGAACCGCGGCTCTCGCAGCGCGGGCGGTACCCCCGCCAAGCTGGCCGCCGCCGCCGCCGCGGCGCCCAGCGGTGCGGGACATCGTCAACCCCCCCCCCCCCCCCCCCCCCCCCCCCCGTTTCAACCCCCACGCCCTCGCAGGGACCTCGCATGCCTACATCTGCAAAACTTCCGATATAGCCTGCATTTGCTTTTGCTAAATACGGCTTCATGGCCCCCGGGGCCAACGGCAGTGCGAGAGACTAGTCGGATCGCAGCATCGGGGACACCGTGATCTGGGCCAGCAGGTTCGGGGAATCGGTGAAGCGCCAGCGGATGTGGCCGCAACCGTCAATTTGAGCTGACATCGTGTGGCTCTACCTGAAACCCGCGCCGCTGGGTTGTCGCTTGACACGGGACGGCCATGTGATGGCGTTGTCGCCTTGCTGATACGGCAGAGGGCGCGCGGGGGCGGCCTGAGAAAGGGGCAGTTGTGTCGATTCCCCCCCTTCAGTAGGACGGCCATGGTCCCTGACATACAAGCCTTGGTCCCGCCTCTTGCTGCTTTTGCAGTGGCGGAGGAGCTGGAGGGACTCGGCGCTGTGCCTACGCTCGAGGGCTCGCCGGAGGAGCTGGCGGCGCCGCTGATGGAACACTACGCGGGGCGGCAGCCGGCGGTGGTGGCCGGCGCCGCCGCGGACTGGAAGGCGGTGGCCACCTGGAATTTCGGCGTGCTGCAGGTTGGGTCCGCCGCTGCCTTCCAGGCAACTTTCGCACTCAAATGATAATCTGCCTATCGCTGAAAGACCAACTGACCCACCCCCTCCCCCTCCCCGGGCATGCAGTCTCTGGTGCTCTCCAACTGCCCCCGTGGGGAACCTGTGGACCTCATCACCTACAGCAGCGACGGTGAGAGGCGACGGCGCGCTTTCTAAGTGCTGCGGGGCGGAATCGGAGAGGGGGGGGGCATCGGCATGATGGCGTGGATGTGGCAGGGCGGTGACATGAGGTGATATGCATGCGGTGATCTGGTGACTCAGGCGGGTACAAGGTCAACCGTGTCGCGGACCTAATGGAGTACATGGAGCTGCTGCGCCAGCGCAGCATCACGTCCAAGGGCGCCGGCAAGAACTGCCCAGCCCTCAAGCGCTACGGCATCGATGTGCCGCGCAAGGCCATCGCCGACAGCTGTCCCGTGCCTCAAGTGCTGCAGGTGAGCCTCCTCACCCGCTCCCCATCCCCGCGCCCCACCGCCACCTGCTCGCAACCGCAGGTCATGTAGCTCCGCAGCCCGTGCATCGGCCTTGTCGATTGATCCCCTGCGTAACTGCCCCTCCTTTCCCGCAGGATCTGCACGCGTCCAAGGCTCTGAAGATGCGTGACCTGATGGGCCGCTACTTCGCCAAGGTGGCCACCTCCGGCCGCAGCGTCTTCGGGCTGTGTCGCCACCCGCCGCTTGGCTATGGCCACTTCATCGTGCAGGTGCGGCCGAACCATCACGTGCCAGCAAGCCACCTAGCCATCCATTCCCCCCTCCCCTTCCCTGCCGCTTGCTACCATCACGTTGCTAACATCCATATGGCTCTGCTTCCAGGTCAAGGGCAGCTCCACCTGGCTGCTCTACCCGCCAGAGGAGATGCCCATCCGCCGTGATGCTCCCTTCTACGACGCCCTGCCCGGCGACTTCAACTCAGCGAAGGTGCCCCCCCCTCTCCCTCCCTCTTCCCCAATTCTGTCCTATGGCTGTGCCAATGTCTTTGTATTTTCCCGCCCTCTGCCGGATGATCCCCGCCCGCCCCCCCCCCCCCCCCCCCCCTCCCCGGGTAATTCATCTGCTGCAGGTACGCAAGCGCTACCCCGGCGGCCGCGTGGCGCGACTCCGCGAAGGCGACATGCTGTTTGTGCCGCCCTACACTTGCACCTCTGTGCGCTACGAAGACGTCTGGAACGTCACGGTGGACATGCTTTGCATGGCGGACGAGGTGGGTGGGTGGCGCACACCACGGAGCTGCCATGGAGCCCCCCCCCCCCCAACCCCCCCACACACACCCTTCACACACACACACACACACACACACACACACACACAGACCTTCCGTCCCTTTCACCCATCCGCATCACTACCATCACCTCTCTGGCCATCATCACCTCCGGGGGAAGCCTTTGCAGCGGCTGAGCGTGTGGCGATGGCGCAGGTATGGGCGGACACCGCGCAGTGCCCGCTGGCAATGGCGGACGCCGCGCAGCTGCTCGGCGGCCGCGCGCTGTTGTGCTACACGATGCCGAGCGCGATGCCGGACAAGAACATCATCCAGAAGGTGGCCTCCTTGGAGCACCTGGGTGCACACACTTCAGATCGCATGTGGGGGGGGGGAGGCGGGTGATTGATTGATTGATTTATTGAATTGACCTTGCGGACTTCGCGGGCATGGATTGTTCCACGACATCATATATCTTCCACGGGGGTCGTGTATTCGCATGGACTTCCCAATACATGCTGTGTTTTTTGTCTTTGCAGCGGTTGAAAACAACATATTTTGAGCCCGATAAATAATGATTGCGGTAGCATGTTTACATGTCCAGGTGAACATGACAATCCCAACACGTCCTACGCCATGCACTGAGCCTGCGCTGAGTGGGGCCGGCTTCTTCCTGCCACCGATGCGCAGGTGCAGGAGGGCCTGCTGACGGCGACCTTTGACGGCGACGCGGCACTGGCGACGCGCTGCATGGTGGTCCGCGGCGGCGACCTGGAGTCCGGCCTGCGCGCGGCGGCGCTGTGCACCGGGGGCGCCACCATGGCGGAGTGCCTCCTGGAGTGCACCATCGCCAACGAGGTGCTCACACCGAAAGCCCCTCGTTTCCACTTCCTGGTGCTGGCGCACCGTTAAGAGCCCCGATTGCAATCCTCAAATTGGGCGTGCGTTCAACCTAAAAGGGCATTCGCTACAGTTTTGCTACATTTTCGGCCACATTTGACCTCTGACAGGCAGGGCGGGCTCTTTTTTGCGGTGTTGTTATTCCCGCGCCGACACATGTAGTACCTGCCAGGACCGCGCGGCCGTCAGCGTCCCTAGGTTGGGTTTCACCTCATCCGTCCACTGCAGGATCTTGAAACAGTACCACGAGGCTGGATTTCCCATTTTGACTTGGAAACCGCGACTCTGGCGATAAACTGGTAGTCGGGGCTCCTGAAATGTTAACGGTTTACACTACGTGGTATATCAATGGCGCCAGATGATGATACGGACAGGGTAGGAGTCTGAGTTCCAGTATCAGTATCGCAACCGCTTCGATGCCCGGTCCTCCTCGGCAGCTTCTCGCCACCATTGACACCATACCTCGCCTTCCCCTGTCCCTTCCAGGCCGCATTCCGGAGCATGCGTGACTGCCTGAAGGGGCTGGCCATCCTGGCCTACCAGCAGCACAGCAAGGGCGAGGGCGCCATGCAGGTACGCCGCGCCCCGCGCCCCCTGCCCCTCCCATGTATGAGGACGACGGCTGCCCGTTCACCACCCTTGTATTACACTAGCGCCTGGGTGGCAATTCATTCTAAACGGCGGTGCCTGGCCGTGTGGTATATTTGCCACCCTTCCGGCGTTGCAATATACCGCTGGGAATATACCTGATTCCTTAGAGTACTGGTACCAGGAAGGATTATTTGACGATACGAATAAGAGGATGTTACCCAGCATTACTACCTGTATTAATCACGCGTCTGTAGGAATCGTCAACGTCATCTCACCGCCGTGCATCGGTCCGCATTCCTGTATTGCTATCAACTTTCAAACAATGTATGTATTGTCATCTCAACTGGGCAGCACACAATCAAAGAATGTCCTTTTTGTTCTCCAAACACAATGCGCAATACTTTCAAGATGTATCTGTCAGTTCCCTTTCAAGCCAAATTATCAAGACATGTTATACGCCAAATCATCAAGACATTTTCCATTAGATTCTATTCTATTTCTAGTTGCCGCACCTGCATCCTAACAGGCTGGTGGGTTGTGCAGGTGTATCTAGGCGTGTCTTCTATCAATAATTTTATTGCGACGACGTCCCAGTATCGATACAAATGCATGCCCATGTACTTACTGATGATATGCCTTCGGTGGCTGTGCTGCAGGAGCTGGGCGTCAACGTCTCGGCTCTACAGGCCGCCGCGTGGTCCACCCTGGGCCGGCAGCCCCCGGCGCCGGGTCAGCGCACCGCTCCCGGGGCCGCGGAGGCGGAGGTGGCGGGCGTGGTGGAGGAGGTGGCGGCGTTGTGGGCAGCGGCGCCGTCCAAGGCGCGCAAGGCGAAGGAGGCCGGTGAAGCCGAGGCGGCCGCTGCCCGGAAGCAGGTGGAGTACGTGCTGGGATCCATGGCGGCCGCGCTGGACGACATGGCCTTTCTGCTGCAGCAGGGCGAGGCGGCGGAGGGGGCCGACAAAGTCGCGGCCGTGCCGGAGGTGAGATAGGGCGCGCCCTGCTGCCCGCTCCCTTGCAGCCCCGGCGCGGCTTCTCTCCACCCAGGATGGGGTACAATATGCTGGATGTGGTCCGTCAGCACTTCCTCAGACCGGTGTATTGTCTTGTCATCACCTGTGCGCGTCCACAGTTGGGCCATGGTCAAACTAGCTATTGCATTACTGTGCGAGTGCTGACACATTTGATTAAGGGAATCTGATGCAAAATTAGACATGCAAATGCTTATTCATAAGTTATGTATGCATGTGTGTATGTATGTGCGCCCTATCCACTGTTCACACTATATAAACTGTCAATGTACCAATGATATCATATATGACCAGAAGTATGTGTTGGTTATACATATACACTCATGTATGTATCACCAATATATAGGAGCTTCGGCCATCACATTTTGAGTTTTTTGTGAATCGTTCTGATTTTACCGCGTTGTCGGGAGACTGCAGTGTATGCCGGCGCTGCACCCTCAATATTTATCTGTAGCAGCGGACACCTTACTTCCATGTGATCGGGTGAGTGACACCCTGATCTAACGCACGGGATGTGCCGCCCGGCTTGCAGGCCGATGGCGCCCCGACCGCCCCTCGCGCACAGTCTTATGCGGAAGCGGCCAAGGCGGGACTGGGTAGCCCTCTGCAGAGCGCGGAGTCGCCGATGGAGGAGACGCCCCCGGCGATGGTGGAGGGCCGCAAGGCACAGCCCCAGATGACGTCGCCCCCGCATTCCAATGCAAGCTCTGCGCCCTCTGGGACGGCCACGCCGGATGACGGCGCCACTCCCACGCAGTATCTGACATCCCCCATGACAATGGCGCTTGTGGCCGGGGTGGCTGCTGCGGCCGGCTTGTACTACATCAAGTACTCTGCCCGGTCCTAGCTAGCAAGTGCTATGGTTGACCTCAGCATACATAACGCGTCTCCTTCCCCCCCCCCCCCCTCGGTTTTGCGAGGCCTGTGATGAGCTTCCTGGGCAGGCTGTAAGTATGACATGAGATTCTGGGTGTCACTCGCGCTGGTAGGAAAGTCTCCCCCCATTCCACTGCAAACAGCAACTCACACGTGTACTTGGAAAACGGAAATTCGTTACAAACCCTGCTCGCGACGTCCCAACCGGCTTCTTTCACCAACTGAGTAGCTGGACGGGTCAGCCAATTCGCGCTGCCTCCCTCGATGTGTGCACATAAGTATGCAAGTCTCGATGTTGAGGCAGCATCCTTACACAGCTGCCCCTTACTAGGCGAGCAGCTAACGACGCCATTTAGTTGCTTACATACACGCAGTCAGCAAACGCATGTTTTTGGCGTGCAATCAGGCTACCCGACACTGACGTACGAGGTCGGTGTGTCCCTGTCCGCAATGGCTTGATCGGCGCGACTCCGCGGCTGTTGCTGCTCCGTCTCGGCGACTTCGGCGTAGCAAACCGCAGGGACCTCGTGGTTGGCCATCATTTCGTAATGCCCTCGCTCGATGAACCCGGTCACCACCTCCGCGTGTGCATGTACCAGCGCGGCGGAGCAGGTGGTCGCGCCAGACTCGTTGACCTTCACGCCGTTGTCCAGGTACTCGACGTCGATAGTCAGCTCCGACGCGTGATCGAAAACAGCGGCGAATAGCGGGTCGCGCCTGCGGATTGGTTCATTGCTCTCGACGCGGGCTTTCATCGCTGCGACGTGCTCTTTGATCCAAGCCGCGACCTGGGGGTCGTCGCTATACGTGTATGTGCTCACACCGTCGGGAGTCTTGTCGACTTGGCGAGAGATCATTTCGCGGTTGTTCATCAGAGAATGGATGGTCCACATATCTCCACACCCGGGACAGCCGACCCCGCCGTCGCCCATCATCCCGCCGTCGCCCATCATTCCGCCGCCACCCATCATGCCACCACGGCCCATCATGCCGCCATCCGCCGGGAAGCCGCCCCCCTGCCCTCGGCCCCGCCCCTGGGCCGCTACCCCGCATGAGGAGGCAAGGACGAGGCACACGATGGCGACGAGTAGAACCGACGAGGTGAATCCGCGCTCCATCTCGCTGTAGCGTCGCCTAGCTGGTCCGACCACAAACAATTTGCAGCCCGGCTCTATTGATGGAGCTGCTGCGGATGTGCGCTGCAGTAACACGGTCGCTTCGAGTATCGTCGGCGGCTGGCAATAAGCTCTCGGTCGGCGACTCTGTTCAATTCAGCCGGCCGAGCTCCGCTCGCGGAAAAACCGACCGTATGTACTTTATTGCAAACGGCGAGGTGGCTCGACTGGTTTTTTGTAGTGTGACGAAAGCGACATGCCCTCGTGGTGTCTCACTGATATGAGTTGCAGATCAGGGGTTGCTCTGCGTAGTGGCCATGGATCTCGGGAGTGCATCAGATGGCGCAAGCTCGGCCCTTTTGGAGAAGCCGAGCCGCGCCAGGCGACGGGCCTGCGTAGCTGCTGACATGTACTGCTTCAATCCTACTTAGCTGCTGACCCAGTAATGCTGTGACCTCATACAGACACCATTCCGCTATGCGACGGGCCTGCGACGGGCGCGTTGCTGTACCGGCGGTACAACGGCGGTACAGACCGTAAAAACTATCATCCATAGTAGCCGCAAAAGCATAATCTCGGTCACGTGTCCGCTATTCGTTACGACGCGGCTACGCGATCAATACTGTGGTCGCTGGTCATATATTCTTTTTTGGTCATATTTAGGGATTATGTACCAGTAGGTACAGGTAATATAGTAGCTACGAGTGTGTATTTGGAGCGCAAGGGACGATAAATGTACGCGCCGATTAGAATATATATATGATCTCGACAAGATACGATTCGATATCGCTAAGGTACTGCACCGCGAATCGCAAAACGAATAAAGATGACGAACATATTGAATAGCGACCACTATTAACGACTAAAAATAGGCAAAACGTTCGTCATACAAAATGGTAATTTCCTGCTAACGAAATTACATTATGTATTTTGCTTGCATCAATCAGTGCTCTTAACATATGCGCAAGTTTACTGCCGGTCGTGCGTCTCTACTCGGCTATCATCCGTTGTGTACTCGCTAGCGACTACCGGTTCCTGCTGATGTAGTTCTAGTCGCTAGTAACCCTTATTGGTGCTAGACTGCTAGGCGTCGTCCGCCCTCCGCCGATTTTCGCGACATACGAAAGTATTTATTCTGGTAATGTGTGCAGAAAAATCATCATGATTGTACGTACATACATGACATATGCCAGTATTGTAAGAACTCCTTAAATCTCGGTAAACCTGGATCATAAAAAAGAATCCTTGTTTGTAGTGTAGGGCATAGTGAAAGCCCGGATGTAATTATAGATATGAATGTTAAGAATCCTTAAATCTCGGTTTCGGCATGGCTGCATCATCATATCATCCATCATATCATCCCGGCCTACCTCGCTCGGACAGCTCTGGCGGGCTGTAGAAGTTAAGTACCAGGAGCGACGAATTCTTACTACAGGGAGCGGCAATATCGATTCGCATCGCCTGCATTGGCCGGGCGCGGTGCTCGCAGCTGTCGGCCGGAGAATCAGCCACGTAGTCGCTAGCAAGTGGTCATTACGAATAATAGCGATAGTTGCGACGACCATGCATGCACGCATGTGCTGTCAAAAACCCCGGCGGAACCTTTCCGCGGTCTCGGAGAACCTTGTACATAGGATATTGACAGGTACCACTAATGTATCTCGCCATCAGGGGATACCTAATAAGGGATGATTATAACCTACTGGCGCTGCTACGCTGCTGTGTAAGCTTGTCGCCCGGCGGCACGTCACCCTCTTGTTCGCTATAGCGACGAAATGATGGGCTGGTCCATCTTTTTTCCTCGCTCTATACGCTCTATCGTGCTACTGACGAAAACGATGACCTACATCAGTTGAATAAAGTATTAGGAGCCGCACGCCTACCCTAGCGCGACCGGCGAAGCAAAAGGATTATATAAAGGGCGAGGCGCCGAAATGGTTCTTCATGCTGCTCAAGCACTACGTGTACGGGTGAGTTTCCAAAAACAGGATAACATAAATACACGATTCACAACCAGATACCGTCGGACCGTCGGGCGCGGAGTCGGCTTAGTCACCTTAAGCTAACAATATGCTGGAGCTGGCGCGAGTTCTGTTGCGCAGGCCATGCCAATTCTCTCTTGTACATCCGACTGCTGGACGGGCCAGTGATACTGTTGTCTCAGCGTGCAGAAATAATCGGACCATGATCTCAACAGCAGCCCACGGTCGATGCCGGCGCCGTGGACATCAGAGAGGCAGATTTGCGGGCGAGGGCCGCCACGGCAATATGATGGACGGCGGCAAAGATGTAGTGGCCGCAGGGATCAGACCCGGGTATAAAGATATGCCGACCATCCACTCCCTAGTAGACAACCGCGAAGCAATCTCTCGCCAAGTCGACAACACGCCCAGCGGTGTGAACACTCACACGTACAGCGACGATCCTCAGGTCGCGGCCTGGATCAAGGAGCACGTCGCGGCGATGAAAGCGCGCGTCGAGAATGGAGAGCCAATTCGCAGGCGCGACCCGCTATTCGCCGCAGTTTTCGACCACGCCGCAGAGCTTACTATGGACGTCGAGTACTTGGACAACGGCGTGAAGGTCGCGCAGACTGGCTCAACGGCATGTGCTACCGCACTGGTGCATGCGCACGCGGAGGTGGTGACGGGGTTCATCGAGCGAGGGCGCTACGAAATGATGGCCAACCACGAGGTGCCGACGGAATGCCGTGGTGAAGGGCAGCAGTAATCATCCGCGGAGGAAACCCAGGAAGCTCGTCGTCGCCAGTGTGAGCGGGTTAGTTAAAATTAAGGCTATTTAGTCATTGATTGGCTTGCCATCGAGTCAAACACGTATGTAGTGTATCGATTCCCCCTGAAGATGCAGCAGCCTCATCGATCACGCATCCGGGCGTGATGATAGTGTAGTATCCTCCAGAGACTATCCACTCAGTAAAGTCCGTAATATGTGGCTGCATGGGTATTTGTGTTAGTTATTTGACAGGGCGACCTTGTAACAACGAGTCAATGAGTTTCGACCACGTCCTTGCACGACGATGTCTTATCATAGGTGCAGCTTTTCAGCATTTTCAGCAAATCAGGAGTGATGATCCACCTCTGACATGCAGAAAAGTATGATTGCCAAAAAATACGCAATGCGTGTGCGAGCTCTTAGACGCGCCCACACACGTTGCCTACTGTGGCACTGTCACCAGACGCAGCGAATAGTAGATGCATATCATAACGTGCTTGCGGTAGTGATACGTATGGTAGTGATTACGTTTGCCGCGCACCCGCTCTAATAGAGATCACCATGAGTCAGGGAAGCGCTCAGAGGATAGGGACGGACCCGCAAATGACCCCTACCAAGTGACCCGATAACTACAAGGACTGTGAAATGATCAGCAGTGTTCCGGATTCCAACACGCTGACACGCTGCATTTATACGGTGGCTAAAAGGCAAGCTGGTGGGCAGCAAGTGCAACAGCAGGCAATCCATACATGGCTACAATTGGGAAGCTGTATGAATATGTATTGTGGCAGGGGCGCAATGCAACGCGCACACACACACACACACACACACACACACACACACACACACACACACACACACACAGTGTGAGTATTAATCGGTTGCATGGGGCCAATATCAAATGCACAAGGCAAACACGCAGGCACACCAGCCTCCGCGAGGACAAGAGGAAAGTACAGGTGGACGGGCAAACTATTCGACCGCTGCATAAGAATCTGTCCCCGTGCCTACCAGGATCACAACACAACAATCTAAGTAGTGCCTAGAAGCGGCGAATTAAGTCTGCCAAAGCGAGCTGGCTGGCCAGATGCTGCGATGTGGTGGAGCAGCGCAGGCTGAGCCGAGGCTTGGTGGGGGTGGAGGGGGGGAGGTCGTAGATCTCACTGTACAGCAGTCACATTATTATCAACGGCTGCCCTGTCGGCAACGACATGCATCTGCACCCTTGGGAGGGGGGTAATCCGGTGGGGATGAGCACGAAGCATGGATGTACCACAACCCAGTAGGCGCCAGTCCATGACAACGATTGCCAGCTTAGCAACACCAGAAAGGCTGATCAGCCAAGTCAGGGGGCGGACGGGGGCTAAACAGAATGGGGTAACGGCCACGAGCCGAGGGCTGATTGCAATGACAGTTGGCGGGGAGCGCGCATTGGAAGGGGTGGTGGATGCAGAGGAGGCCTTTGGCTACACAAGAGGCATTGTGCGGTGGCACGTATCTGGCAGGTAAAATAATAGGTGGCTGCGCGTGCGTCATGGAAGCTGGGTACAAGCGAGGCAGAGGCCTGCGTCAGTGAGAAGATGGACAGCTCAGAATCGACCTTCCCTCAGCATGGTAAGTGTAAGCCGTTTGGAAGCGTTGTGTGTTTCACAGGCATGTGATGCAGCGCCAGGCGAGCAGGATGGAACAAGGTGCAGATATTACTCTTGCCACCATGTAAAGGCGCGCTCTATCGACTGGCGTCTGGGATAGGGTTCCCTGCTTCCGGTCCCAGTGCAGGTTAATCATATTGTAAACCTTTCCAGTGTCTGGGGATTGTATAAACAACAATTACTCAAATGTTGGCTGCATGCAAACACATACATGCTAGTTGATAGCAGCACCAGCAAGCGGCACTTGTTATCTAATCAAGGCAGGGCGCTCGCGCAGTGCTATGTACCCTAGCTTAAACATCAGCGTAGCAGCGCCGTAGTTTATTTATTTTCACCCAACTAAACATGCCAGGATCAAATAAGACAGGTTGGGCAAATAATACCTGTCTTGTTTGCTTGCTCCATAAGACAGGTCGGGACAAAGGTTTGGTCTAAACCGCGGGCAACCAAGACCTTAATGTTGATCTATGGCGATGTGAACGCTGATGATTGTATTACATCAGCAGGCGGGATGATTGTATTTATGGCCGCTAGTTAGCTGCTGCGCGATAGTAAATATCATTGCCTTCTTAGACTGCCAATCAAGACATGTGACAAAGCAGGCGGTACAAATAAGCAATACAGCATCTGTGCCGTAGCAGTAATAATAGCGGCGGTAGATTCAATGCCTCATCATTTCTGGTAGCACCCCGTGATTATCACTGCAAGACGGTGAGTAGGATATACATTACTATATAATAATACTACTGCTGCATGGCGATTATTATAGTCATCTAATTATTTCCACCATCGTCAATATACATTTCATTTCAAACGCAGGCAGCGCCAATGCCCCAAGGATTGCACATGTTGGTAGTAGTGATGCACGCGAATAGTCGTAAATGCAAGGTGCCCAGTAGGAAGAGCAGGGTCGCTGTGTTTATATCATGGAGAAGAGCAATATTTAGTTAGTCATGCATATTGTATATTAGATATTGCGAAGTAGTTACTAGAATATCTAGAACTATCATCTGCCATTATATCAAAATGGACGATTTTCGGGAGAAATCACATGAGGCAATGTGTTGATAACCTCGCAGGGGGGTCGCTTATCTGGGTGTGTAGGAGATGTCCTGCCACCGAGTAACAGTTGTGCCTGTGACAACGCCGGTACACTCCTCGGGGCCGATGGGCGGGAGATGCTGAAAATACAGGCTGTTGTGAGGAACAGCCCCGGCTGCCCCCCTAGTTTCTAACGACGCAAAGTTCTAGACAGCCCAAGGCACAGTCATCCCAGGTCTGCTGGCAGTTGGATTCCCTCACGGACCCAACTGCCACTTAGTAATACATGAAACTAATAATTGCAACTGTACTTTTCTAATCATGCTTGGTCTTGATGTTCTCTTGCCTCATCCTTCATGTACAGGAAACCAGTGCGGCCTTGGCCCACAGGTCACCACCAAACATGCCTTTCATCTGAAAAGATCATGAGACACTGTTTTGGTAACTGCATAGGGGGGCGCTTGCATGGGTGTCCAGGAGATTTCCTGCCGCTGAGTAACAGTGGAAACTGTGAAGAAGCCGCTGCACTTCATTGGTCCAGTGAAGAAGTAGTTAGAGGGCGGCGATGAGCCGAAGAACCTCGGTGGCAGATATCTTGAAGTAGACGTCCAGCTCGTCCTGTCGGCACGTCCAGCGCCCGACGTGGGCGATGCCCCGGGCCGTATGCAGTGCAGCATAAGGATCCGGCATACGGTAATAACCTGCGCATTATATAATGAATGGTACCAAATCCACACCGCATAACACCCGCTATAGCAGTGTACCGCAAAGTACAGGTGTCGGCACAATTAAAACGCGAGGATTGTCTCGTATATACGTGAGTTTGCGAGCAATCGAGCAAATCTCCGACCAAACTTCGGCGGTAGACTCTGTCACGAATTCCATCTCTCCGAAAAATTGTGTGGTCGTTATACACAAGGTATATACAAGTCGGCATTGGGGTAGGGGCCGCGTAGGTGTATGTGTAGGTTTATTAATAGGTAAATATCGTCGTTACAAACGGACTCTATAATGCGCTTCCCACGTGAGCTCGTGTCGGCCTTTCTCAAATGGCAACCTCGTCGAAAGCACCACACGTCAGGCAACCACTTCACGGCTTCCCTTGCATCCTCCCAATCGGGGAACGTGAATGCGCCCCGCCAAGGTGCGTCCTGCACGTATATTGGAGGCGATTTTCCGTGTTTAGCCGGGTGTGGGAGTGGGTGTAGGCACGTACCTCGTCACTCGTCGTTGACGGACTCAAACGACACGCGCTCGTGTAGTCCCCCATGCCCACGCCCCCACGGCGGTATGCCTCGTTCCCGGCCATGTTTCCGTCGTTGCAACTACGCCTACTCGTGCGTGACGGGATAGGATGGCGTGCTAGGCAGGCAAACATGAGGTGCAAAAACGTAATAAGTAGGAACATCTGGTAACGAGGAATAACAATCTACATCATTGGCACGAGACAAGGTGGCCCTCCGACCGCCACGCGTTTGTTGTGGAGAGAGGCGTCGGAAACAGAACATCGCATAGTACGTGATCGCAACGATTATCGCGACGTAATTCGCAAAAGTGGCGGCGCGTTACTTTGATACTGTATTGAAATTTCTATCTGATATTGCGTCCATTGTTTCGTTGTTCTAATCCCCATTAATGGTTCTTCCCGAGTTTAGTGCTCCATCGGACCAATTTCACCGGATATTCCGACTATTCCCAATGCACGTAGGTCGGATGTCAGCCATAGCATACGCGGCCGAAAGCGCGCCGCTCTAGCGTTGCACTCATCGTTGGCACAACGATTGAAGATGTCATAGCATCCGATGTTTAGTAAGGTACTCATCGTAAGATACTCGAGTCTTCTTGTCGTCCGCCGTAAGTAGAGAGCGGGCAGTGTCGTCAGTCGTCATGGTCTAGATATATATAGAGGCGGGGCTCTATAATGTCGCGTGGAGGACGGTTGCTCCATACCGGCAGGGGCAAAAAATCGATGTGGTCGTGGTAGGCGAAGTCGACAAATTCGACATCGAGGTCCGGCGGCCGCATAGTCTTGCTGCGGATCCGCGGATAGGGGAAGCTTGCCCCATGTCACTCACCCGCGGTCACGGTCGCATCCGTGAGAGTGGCGGGTTGCATGCACTGTCTAGCCTCCCATATTGCTTGTCTCGTAATTACATTGTAATCGCGATTTTACCACGGAGTGGGCGTGTAATCGCCGTATATGTAATATATACCGTGAAATCGCCACTTTTCTGCTAGGCTCGGTAGTCGCAATGACGTGCCCGGCTCGCCAGCGTAATTCCGCAATATGCTATCATTAGCATGTTGTGCCATCCCAATAGTACATTGGACCCACATCGCGCTTCGCGCGGCTACCCGTAATCGTTGGGACTTTCGCCACACTGTACTTTAACGCCTCACAAGCTCCGTATGCTTTGCTGTGCGGCCACCTAGGCAGGTGAGGGGGCGAGTTGAGCAAGCCAAGGCCGCTTTCGGAGCCTCAAAATGTCGGGCTGTTGCTAGCCGCTTCTAAAGGTCGTCCGAGTGCGCTGCTAGGCGTTAATGCAATACATGTCCGGCCCGAAAGGCATGTAGCCTCGTCGCGAGTCGACAAATTAGTGGGATCGGGAGTTGCATCATATGGAGTAGGAGACGTTGTGGGACGAACGGGTTCGCATGCGACGTATCAAGTTGACACCCTGCTCGAGAAGTAGTTTCGAGAGTGCGTTGCGCGAGCCGCGATGGCGAGCGCAAAGGAGAACGTAGTGCCGATGCCCGGGCGGGGTGAGCCCCAGCAGCAGGGGCGTACGGAGCGTACCCGGACCATGCGCTATAAGGCGAGGGGCGGTCGTGTGCAGTACGACACACCAAGCAACGTAAGCATATCTAGATGTCTTCATCACATCGTCTGACCATATGAAGTAGTCATATAGATAGCGCCCCGCCAAGTAATAATTCTTGATACCACATCGCACTGAAAAGCCGTAGTGCATTGCATAATAAATGACGCGTGGAATCAAAATTATGTCCGGTGGGTGTACATGTTAGGCATCTTAAGGCATGCAAATTAACGCAAAAAGAATAACAAATTTATAACGGACGGAAATGCGATGCCCGTAAACATGGGTGGGCAGAACATAGGCCTATTATTAGGCATTGTAATGGGATGAGGAAATGTCCAAATTGCCTTGTAATAGCAAATTCCAGAATGTTTACTTCGAAAGGGTAGGTATAAAACTTCACCACAGGGTTGTGCAAAATTTGGCCGCGTCCAAAAAAACGATCGATAATAATAATGCGGGTCATTTGGTATGCTGCAAATTCTGGTGCATGTTATTGATACTGCGCTGTGACATACAAGCGACTTCACGCTGTGAGCTATGTATTGGCGCGCGCAGCGGCATGACGAGCGCGCATCATCAGACGTGGCACTACTATTAATCCTTACTACTGTTGTGAGTTACAAAAAGGCCAGAAGCAAATTCCCTACCACAAAAACAGAACCTGGCACTAAATGATCAGAGACACAGCACGCGCCGCCCAGTTAAAGCGGCCTCCTACTACTCGAACCAGGAATAGGTACCCAGGTACCAGCAACTACATCAGCAAGGGGATTCAAATTCAAAACTTACCCCGAGAAACTGCTGGCCTGGGTCGTCGCTGCTGGTATAGCAGTGTACCTGTACGAGCAGTACCCGTAGCAGGCGGCGGCGAACGATGAGGCACCGCGATTTACACGAAAGCGATTTCCCCGCAATATAAGCAATACTATAACGCACAAACAGCGAGACCTCTCCGGCATGTCATCGCGAGCCGCGCGCGTTCGGCACTTCGAGGAGCCAGCCTGTTCTGGTAGCACCCCTTCCGGTACCCTAGCGCCCCCTTACTGGTGTGAATTACAAAAAGGGCAGTTCCCCAGAATTAGAAAACCCGCCCCCTTACTGGTACAGGTACCTGTACGTAAGAACCCTGAAGCTCGCCTCGGGTCGTCTGCTGCAGCGCGCGCAGCAGGTATAGGGACTATATACCTCCTCTGACCGGATTTGGCCGGACCTTGGGTACTTTCCGTGTATTCTCTGGACGCTTTCCCTGTCGTCATATTAATGTACCAAACCCACATACCGCCGGTTCTGGTACTGGACCCTTGACACTCGCAGAGATCACGCCGACCGCTCGCCAAAAAGCTTGCACGGCCAGCAAGCATCCCCCCACTCGCCTCGCCTCCACAGCCAGCTAAGCCTCCACCCTCTGCTACACTCAACCTTCACACCAGCAAGACAGTGCAGCAGGTGATTCATCGTGCGGAGCGCTAGACCCTTGCCAGTGCCCCTCTCGGTACACATTTGCCTCACGGCCGCTCGTTGCGGGGCTTAATTTCAAATACGGCTTCGCGCCGAACTAGAAAGTCCTAGCGCACCGCACTCCACCGCCGCCGCGACGCGGGAACTCCACTCACACTCAAATAACCTTACGCCCGAATTGGCCTATCGCCGCTCGCGCCCTTCCCTCCCTTCAGCTGCGACTTTTGTCTCTCTATATGTCGGGCAGTGTCGGGGGGGGGGGGGGGGGGTTAAACAGGGGTGGCTCCCGTTTTGAAAATTCCTAGCGACAACCGGCGCTTTTCAAATACACACCAGCGAGCTCCCAACTTCGCCCTGCGCTATCTCCCGCGGCCAGCGTTGCTCGCTGAATGAGCGGTCCCGTGGCACCTCTTCGATCCTCATGACCCGCAGAACCTCAGCCGCCGGGCGCTTTGTCTTGTGAAACCTTGATAACCCAGCCGCGCTAAATGAGCCGACGAACCTGGAGGACATACTGACCGACGAACCGGGCGCACGCCACTGACCCCCCCCCCCCCCCCCCCCCCCCCCCCCCCAACCCACCACTACATGCTCGCTTCATCAATGCGACGGCAGGCAAGCGGGCGCAGACACCATGGCGACGTCGCAGGCGCAAAGCACTCCCAGCGTCGCCAGCGAGCTGCTGGACCAGGCGCGTCTCAACTTCGCCGACTTCCTGGAGACGTACATCGACCCCAACGAGGTGCCGGCAGAAGCGGACGATGAGGAGGCCGTCGGCAGCCAAAGCACCGCGCAGCCGCCCCAGCCCAGGTACCTGTCCACCATCGAGGTGATGGTGAATGACCATGCCTCCACGCTGGAGATTGACTACGGGCATCTCAACGACTTTGACGCCGATCTGGCGAGGGTGCGGGGCAGCCCCTCCCTCTTGCCCCGTCGGCTTTCTCGCCGACATGCAAATCTCGGACCGTCCGGAGCCAGCCCGCCAGAGGTACTCACGGCGGCTGCGGCTGGCTGCCCATGCGCAGATGATCGCGGACAATTTTTCGCGGGTGGAGGTGCACCTGCGCAAGGCGCTGCAGAATGTGGTGCGCAAGTACCACGCGGCCTTCTGCGAGGAGGAGGGCAAGGAGAGAGAGTTTTGGGTGTGCATCTACAACAACACCCGCTTCGACACGCTGCGCCACCTGAACGTGAAGGACATCGGCAAGCTCATGTCCTTCACCGGCACCGTCACGCGCACCAGCGAGGTGCGCCCCGAGCTGTTCATGGGCACCTTCCGCTGCCAGGAGTGCAACACCGTGTCGCGCAACGTGGAGCAGCAGTTCAAGTTCACCGTGCCCTGCATCTGCTCTAACCCCACTTGCGGCAACCGGTGCGCCCCCCCCCCTCCCCCCCCCCCGCCCCCCCCCTTGTCATTGTGCTCTCATGTTTAGGAGGAGCCTTCTTAGTTTGCTGAACTTCAGCTCAACCTCCCACCCCCTGCTGCTGCTGCTGTCAATAGGGACCACTGGTCGCTGGTGCGCGAGGAGAGCACCTTCATCGACTGGCAGCGCGTGCGCGTGCAGGAGGTCACGGACGAGGTACACCCGCCTTAAGCCCTCACTTTCCTTGTCCCTGCTTCAAGCTGGCGCTACCGTACCTGCCGCACTCCTGCCCCCCCCCCCCCCCCCCCCCCCGCTCCCCCTTTGCCCCTCCAACACTCGCTTCCTCTGCCCGGTCGCCTGCATCTGATTGCGTGTCTGATGTGGCCGTTTTTTCCTGGCCGCCAGGTGCCCGCTGGGAGCCTGCCCCGCACCATGGACGTAATCCTGCGCAACCACGCCGTGGAGCAGGCGCGCGCCGGCGACAAGGTGCGGCGGCCCCACCGCCTTGACTTCACGCCATGCCTGTAGCCGCCAAGCATCCCCGTTCCGACCCAGTCGCCACATCGCCACGGCGGAGACAGCGGCTCAGGCCGGGGAAGGAATGATTTGCCATAATGTGAACGCCATTTTGATGGAATCAGATAGTGCGTCAGCTCGGTTCGGCCCATGCTGGGCCTAGTCCACAGGTTGTACACGTAGCCCCCTCCCATTCCTCGCGTGCCTGAGTCCCGTGTGTACCCGGGCAGGTGGTGTTCAACGGCAGCCTGATCGTGGTGCCGGATGCCAGCGTGATCAGCACGCCGGGCGAGCGCGTGCAGGCCATCCAGGGCAGCAACTCCAGCGGCGGCGAGAACGCCATCCGCGGCCTCAAGTCGCTGGGCGTGCGTGAGCTGACGTACCGCCTCTGCTTCCTCGCCAACTCTGTCCAGGTTGATGGCTGCTCCTGCTCCTGCTCCTGCATGACCGCGTGACCTGCTCCTGCATGACCATGTAGCGGCGCTCAAGGACCGCTTTGCTACAGACACTGAGATGCACCGCGACTTTAGCAGGGGTCAAATGAAATCTCAGTCTGTGATGCTTTGATTGGTGCTGACCTCAATCCTGTGCTCTGTTGCGCAATGTTGTGCAGCAAGCGGACCTGCAGGCGGGAGTGGTCAACATCCGCGGGGATGACGACACAACCGTGGAGGGGATCCGCGGCAACATGAGTGACGAGGAGCGCCGCGAGATTGACGCCATGTGCGCCAACAAGACGCTGTACGCCGACCTCGTGCAGAGCCTGGCGCCCGGTGTGTACGGCGCCAACGACGTGAAGAAGGCGATGCTGCTGATGTTGATGGGCGGCGTGAACAAGACGACACCGGAGGGCATCAAGCTGCGCGGCGATATCAACGTCGCCGTTGTCGGCGACCCCTCCACCGCCAAGAGCCAGCTGCTCAAGTACATCTCCAAATTTATGCCTCGCGCGGTCTACACCTCCGGAAAGTCCTCCTCGGCTGCAGGCCTGACAGCCACCGTCGTCAAGGTGCGCGCAACAGTAGCCGCATGGGCGTTGGCAGTGCGACTGGCCTGGCCGGTCGGCGCTGACCGCGGCTAACTTCGCCATAACCCCCCCAGGAGCCCGACACTGGCGATTACTGTATTGAAGCGGGCGCTCTCATGCTGGCGGACAACGGCATCTGCTGCATCGATGAATTTGATAAGATGGACAGCAAGGATCAGGTGCGCCCCCGGACCTGCTTGCAGCCCTGTGCGAAAGGGCACACTCCCGCAAGTCCTGCTGGCAGCGTTGGCTCATCCTCTTACCCCCCCCCCCCCCCCTCTTGTTGCTCAGGTGGCGATCCACGAGGCGATGGAGCAGCAGACCATCTCCATTGCCAAGGCCGGCATCCAGGCGACCCTGAGCGCTCGCACCAGCGTGTTTGCCGCCGCCAACCCCAAGAACGGCCGCTACGACCGCAGCCTCGCGCTGCGCGCCAACGTCAACCTGCCGCCCGCCATCCTGTCACGCTTTGACCTGCTGCACGTCATGATTGACGAGCCGGATGAGGGCGCGGACTTCCGCATCGCCCACCACATTGTGCAGGTACGGGCGGCCCCTTGCTTCAACGGAGTGGCAGCAGTGCTCTGACCAACTGGTTTTAGGTTCTGGGGCTTACTTCCAAAGCCCTAAACTTGATTATGATCACGGTTTCTCGGCATCTTATCAGGATGACCAGCCCTCACTATCTACATGTCCGGATAGACTATCAAACACCCAGGAACGGGCAACTGGACGACTGTGTGGCCTTGACATGGCCGCTGAGGTTGCCTGTGCGTCGCCGGGCCCGCGGCGCAGGTGCACCAGAAGCAGGACGCTGCCATCCAGCCCAACACCAAGTACGAGATGGCCGCGATGCAGCGCTTCATCCGCTACGCGCGCGCCATCCGGCCCGTGATGAGCTCCGAGGCGCGCACTCTGCTGGTGGAGAGCTACAAGCGCCTGCGCGGCGAGGATGCCGCGCCGGGCAGCGCCACCGCGTACCGCATCACTGTGCGCCAGCTGGAGGCGCTGGTGCGGTTGTCCGAGGCGCGCGCGCGCGTGGACGCCAGCCCCGTTGTGCGCGTGTCGCATGTCCGCGAGGCCACGCGCCTGCTCAAGGTGAGCCCCTTCACCCCTCGTTGGGCGTCGCCTCCCGTTTCTGTGTGTTCAGGGGGATGTGCTGCTGAGCAGGGGGGTGTTCTATGGTGGTTTCGGAGCAAGAATGGGATACAGCACCAGATGTCCGCATGGCAAACCCGGGAATACTGAGCAAGCGGCCTTCCCTCCTCTGCCCCCGCCGGCCACTCGCAGGCATCCATCATCAGCATCGACAATGCGGAGATGGACCTGGCGGACGTTGAGATGGAGGAGTACCAGGAGGAGGAATGGGAGGGCCGGTTCGCAAACCTGCCGGAGGAGACGGAGGAGGAGGCGGCGGCCGCGGCAGAGGCGGAGGCGGCGGCGGCGGAGGCTGCACAGCCGCGCCGCGCTGTGGGTACCGCAATGGGCAGCGAGGACGAGCCGGTGCAGGGCGGCGACCTGAGCCAGCCCACCGCCAGCCAGGTTCCCGTGAGCCAGCCGGCGCCCAGCGCCAGCGCCCCTCGCAGCCAGGCGGCGGAGGGCCCCGGCGGCCAGGCCAGCGGCTCGGCGCCGGCCGCGACCATCAAGATCACGCGCGAGAAGTTCACGAGCATCAAGAACCTCATCGTGTACCGCCTGCGTGACCCGGAGGCCGAGGCGGAGGAGGGCGAGGCGCTGGGCGAGGCGCAGCGTGAGGAGGGCTACACCGTCGGCCTGAAGCAGCGCGAGCTGGTGGACTGGTACGTCACGCAGCTGGTCAGCCGCAGCGAGATCCGCAGCAAGGCGGAGGTCGCCGCCCAGCAGAGCCTCGCCAACCGCGTGATTGCGCACCTGGTGAGCAAGGAGGGCGTGCTGGTGGAGCTGTCCCGCCCGGAGGCCAAGGAGGGGCCCGAGGAGACGGACGCCGCATTCAAGCACCGCCAGCTGCGCGACCGCGTGCTGGCGCTCAGCCCCAACTACACCGGCGAGAACTAGGCGCGCGCCGCGGCCTGCTGGAGACGCCGAACACGCTGCGGAGAGGCCGTCTTAACACTGTTGAGGAGTGCTCGGGGGGAAGAGCTTCCCGGAGGGTAGGGCAAAGGGAACGTGCGCCTCCCCTGAGTTGTCTAGCCTGCGTGCCCAGCTCACAGGCGCTGGGGCGCCATGTAACACATCGCTTATTTGGGTGCTGGTGTGCGTAGAAGAACCCTTATTACTAGCCCCCAATTGGGTTTCAGTTCAACACATGAACAGTCGCTACAGTTCCGCTATCGTTTCGCCTACATTTGATCCCTTGCAGGCACGGCAGGTTCTTATTTGCAGTGTGCTTATTACCGAGCCGGCAGCCGTATAAGGATCCGTAATATGGAGCCCCACATCATCGGGGTGGCATGCAAGCTATCAGAACAGTCGATGAGGGCATGCTATATATATGGTTTTGCCGAAAGCGGGTTTTCCGGGAGGCAGGGCAGGTTCTTATTCGCTGCGTTGTTCCTACTTGACTGCGCCGGCACTCTTGAGTGTGTGTTACATAGCCGAGTGAAATATATGGCTAATCCGCAAGGTCCAATTAAACGCCGTCCCACCAAGTCAAGCGCTGCGGTGGTGCCTGGCCTATTTTTAATGCATCGCGACATTGGTGCATGCTTGGATAGCAACCTCGTGGATAACTTTGACGGTGTTTATAATTTGACACCTTCTATGGCTGAATGGCGGATTTGGGCATTTTCCTGCCGCATCAGGAGGCGCGTGGATGTGTGTGTGTGTGTGTGTGTGGACCAAAGCCAACATCCGCATCAACACTGATCAGTAAAGCCACATCAAAGCTCAAATTAATTTGATCAAGGGGCCGGTGGTGGGTCCACAAATGCAATGCATGTATGACGCGCAAGTTTGAGACCAATCAATGCATGCTACCGTTGCAGTGCCGGTTCGCGGCGAGGCTCCGCGCCGGACAGGGCCTCAGCACCGGATGCTGCAAGCGTCCGGGAACGGCTCATTGCTGCTGCAAAAGTTGTCGTCGGAGGGACGTGCTCGGGCCACGGAGGCTACCAATCGTGTCGGGGAGAGGCGGGTGGTCGTCTCTGTGCTGTGTGTGTGTGTGTGTGTGTGTGTGTGTGTCTGTGTGTGTTGAGGGCCGGGCGGTGGGGAGGGGGGGGGGGGGGGGCTGGCAGGCCACCGAGTAAGAATGGCGTCCAGAACTTCCCAGTATTGAAGCTCGGCACAGCACAGCACTGCTGGGTCCCGACATTGTACTGGTACCAGTGATGGCTTTGTAATAAGTTTGCACTAAGCTTGACTGCTGTCGCAATGTTTCATCGCTGGCGGCGGTGCGTCGAATTCAGCCACGTGGTGCTCAGCCCCTCCCCCCCCCCCCCCCCCGCTGCCCCTCCGCCAGTACCAGGTCCATGTACAAATAGTACCACCTACCTGTAGTTACTTGACTCAATTGCGCGAGGGTCGCGGCGATGGGACGATGACTGGCGTCTGTAGTATGCGATGTGCTGAGCGACCGCGACGCTGCGGAGACAATTGGGCACGGTGGCAGCGCTACGGTCTAGTCGGACAGCCCATCACGCGTGTGTGCAATGGCTCGTCGAAGAGTAGCCGGAGCGTGCCGCTGATACAAACAACGCCGCGGTTTCTGCTCCGAAACCAGCATCATAAGCGCGGATGAGCCGAGCCAAGCCGAGCCGTGAAGGGCTCACATACATTCTACGCGGGAAGGGCACATCATATATCATCGAATGCGGATTGGTCTCGTATGCACTAGGGGCCGAGGCAGCAAGTATCCGGCAGGCGGCGAGGAGCAGAGTAAAGCCGCAATCCAAGGTGCTGGCCAGAGAGGGAGAACGTAAACTAAATTAAATGAGGGGGGTGGGACGCTGCGCTAAACATCGGGAGCCGGCAAGCATACTCATCACCCCGGCGTCGCCTCACTGCGCTCCCTTCAGCTTCTTGAGAAACTCGCTGATCCGCCGGGTGTTCGACAGGATGCAGTCCTTGTCGTCCTTGCCGCTGCAGAGGTCGCACAGCCCGCATGCGGGGCGGCAGTCCCCGGGCTTGGAGGGGCTGCCCACCTGCGAGCCACGCGCCACCATTGCAACGCACGCGAGTCACTCCATCCATGCATGCGCTCTAGGGGAGCAAATACCATCCATCTACGGGTGCCGGCGCGGGACTAGATGCGATCCTGCGACCCTGCGATCCTGCGTGCACATATATATACATATATATCTATACATTCAAATCATTAAATAAATAAATAATAATAATATGAATATATACATGTATATACATGTAAATATATATTTATACACACACATATATATGTATATATATATATATATATATAGAGAGAGAGAGAGAGAGAGAGAGAGGGATGTACATATATATCGATGTATACATATATTCGTATATATATAAATACACATACGAAGACATTAATATAGATATAAATAGTGACATAGATATAGATAGTGATAGTGATAGTGATAGTGATAGTGATAGTGATAGTGATAGTGATAGTGATAGTGATAGTGATAGTGATAGTGATATAGACATAGATATAGACATGGATAGTGATATAGATAGCGATATAGATATATCAGTTCATCCAGCTGTGTTGGTAAGTCAGCTCTTTTGGGTTGCATGCAAGCCCGATGGGGGCTTATCACAAGGGCTCTTCTATATTGGGCAGGCCGAGTACTCCCGGGCGTACCATGAAGGCCGGGTTCTTCTCGCACTCGCCTCCCTCCGCCCACGACTCGCAGCTGGGATTGGCGTCCTTGCACTCCCAAATGCGCTGCGGCAGCTGCGCGGGCTGCAGCAGGCCCTCCGGCCGGAAGGGCTCCGTGTGGATCCATGCGGTGGCGGACCACTTGGTGCCGGCGATCACGGGGCAGCCTGGACGCCGAGCGGGGTGGCGTTAAGCCTCTGGGAATGCCAGTAGTTCCAGACCTGCTCTGCTTGCGGCAAGGATCAATGCTCCTGCTGCCGGTCGCGTTGGCATGGTGGATGTCGATATGCACACGACGCCGTGGTCGTTATGATACACTGATGGAATGAGTACAGAAGAATCCCCCCCCCCCCCCCCCCCCCAAACCTCCCCGCGGGACCTTTGGTGCGTAGAATACAAAATTGGGCATGGCAGTGGCTGGGCAGAGTGATGGCAGATTGGGCGCCGAGATGAGTGGCCTCATAGAGCCGGTCATTCAACAGGTTTACCTCCCCCTCTCCCCCCTTTCTCGCTCTCTCGCTGCACACACACAAACACACATGTACCTATATGAAACTATACAAAACTGTGCATTTGTTCGTAAAGTGTCTGCATGGATCCGTCCACATTTTGGGCTTATTCTATACAGCAAGGTGTAGAAGGATGTACCAACATCGCTGCGGTGTAGCATACGCTTCCTGCAAAGTTCTTGCATGGGCGAGCATTTGGACCTTGCCTGTCTGCCTTGGTGTGTGTGTGTGTGTGTGTGTGTGTGTGTGTGTGAGTGTGTGTGTGTGTGTGTGTGAGTGTGTGCGTGTGTGTGTGTGTGCGTGTGATGCACATCCACATAACATTACCGCAACCTTAAATGCAGCCGTTGGACTCCCAACCAGCCCTCAGTGGCGGTCTTGTACGCCGCCCTGAAAGGGGCGGCGGGGCGAGGCCGAGGCGCGCAGGGGGGGGGGGGGGGGGTGGTTTGGGAGGACCTGACCCCACCTGTGTGGAAGCTGAACATGTCCTGCTTGAGGTCCGGGTTCAGCGAGTAGAACAGCAGCGCGTCGCCCTTCTTCGGCCGCGCCGACACGTACGGCTTGGCGCACGGGCTCCACGACCCCGCGCCCTGCGTGGCGGGGTCCATGTACTTCTCGCTGGCCCAGGCCTTGGGGAACGCCGTCTCGCCGCCCTCCTCCACGTCTGCCACCGCCAGCACCGTAGCCTCTATCAGTCCGCTGAGGCACGCCACTGCGGGCCAGTGCTTGATGGCGCCCGCTGCAGGCATTGCAGGCCAGCGCTGCTGCGCTCTTTGCCTGGGCATGTAAGCCAGCATACCAATACCCAGGCACATGCCGCTGCGCTGCGCTGGGGTGTACTTGAGAGCGCCGGGTCGGTGTTCAATTCAGTCACAATGGAGTCCCCCCCCCCCCCCCCCCAATCCCTTCGGCGCCATTCGCTACGCACTGGTGCCCCATAACCCACTAGCCGGGCTGGATCACCGCACGGGGTGCCGCCGAACAACGTGTCCCACCGCCATCAGCCAGGATCGCCGTGGTTGTGGTGTAGTATCGGCATCACAACCATCAGAAGAACGACGTACGCAGTTTGAGCACCCCATGTTGGGGGCCGTTGGACAGCGGCGCGAAACCGTACGCGTAAGCTACAGACGGCCGTGGTAAGCATTGCATGGAGAGAGAGCAGTGTGGCCATGAGCGAAGCGGAAGCCAATTCCCATCCCGCGCATTATCATACAAATACAAACGGAGAAACAATGTCTTGACCCCCACCCCCTCCCCGTGCCACACGCCTAATATGACTGCATGCTGGTGTAACACTGTATGGAACGCCTTGTGGGTACCTAGGTACTGCCCGGTGGCGCAACCCTGTGGAGAGAGCCGCGTGTCATCAGGAGCCGCTCACCCCCCGCCGCCTGCCTACCGCCGATCCTGGCATGCATGATGCCCGTTCCGGCATGGAATCGTCGGCGCTCGCGCAGTCCGGTCATCGGTGGCAGCAGGGCGCACCCGAGAGGTACATTAGCACGGTGGCGATGCGCGGGCTGCCGTCCACGAGGGAGTCGTAGTGCGCGCCGTACTTCTGCCCGTCCTCATACTTGAGCACCTGGATGTCCTCCTGGTGCGCGAGGGGAATGTGGGTGTAGCGCGCGATGCGCTCCTCCACGCTGGTGATGACGTCGTCCACCTTGCGCCTTGTTTGCCGGGGGGGGGGGGGGGGGGGGGGGTGAATCGAGGCAAGCGGATGCCAGGGCAATGACCAGCGCGACTGAGTGTGGGGGGCGGGGGGGGGGGGGGGGGGGGAGGGGGGGCTGCGCACGGTATGAAGGTGCCTGAGGAGGTGCGGATGCCGTCCTGCACGCCCTTCCCGCCGGCACCCACCACCGTGGAGCGCTCCATCTAGCAGCCGGTCGCCGAATCAAGGCGTTAAGTGGCCTCGCACAAGGAGGAGGCGGAAAGAAAGGTGCGCCCGAGGGGGGGGAAGGATAGGCAGGGCGCACACCACCGGGTCGGCCAGCTCGACAATGTGGTCGCACTCCTCCTCTAGCAGGCGGGCGCAGGGATCGGCATCAGCACCGCCAGTCCGCGCATGCCAGCGCCGAGCGTGTCACATATGCGCGCATAAATGTGTGTGTGTGTGTGTGTGTGTGTTGGGGAGGGGGAGGGGGGGGGGGGGGCGGGGGGGACACATTTGTGCCAGTGTCTATGTCAATCTGCCCCTGTGTGTGGGGGGAGTGAGGGCCGAGGGAAAGCGGGGGTGCAGCTCACCAGACAGAAAGTTGTGGAACACAAAGGCGCGCGGTTCCCAGCTCACAGTCTCAATCCTGGCGGATCAGCAGGCATCAAGTCTGTATCTGTGAGGCTGCACCCTCCTTGGCCATCCTGCTGTTCACCCCCCCCCCTCCCCCCCTTTTAGCACACCCACAACCCAAGGCGCAAGAGGACCGGGAAGCGGGCCCACCAAGGCTCCGAGCTCCCGGCAGGCACCGCCGCGGGGCGGTGCGTCTCCCCCTTCCAGCCGATGAGCCGCTCCTCCTCCCCGTGCGCCGTTGCGGCATCTGCGCCGCGCCCGGGCCGAAGCAGAAGAGGGGGTGACGTCACCACGCGCCACGAGATGCCGACCCGCCGACAACCTACTGAAGCACTCGCCACTCACCCCCCCCCCTTCCCCCCTCTTCCCACCCCCAAGGTGGGCGCTGCTCACCAGTAATACACGCAACGGGGGCCAGCAGCGCCAGCAAGACCCCCATCAGCTGAGGGATGCGCGCCATCGGGTCGTCGGAAGCTGGGCGCGCGTTGTTCGGGATGACCTCGCAGTGGTAGCGGCGGCAGTTGGAGGCGGTATACCGAGTTCTTGAGTATTGAGTTCCTAGGTATCCTTGGAAGAGGGGAACGTGCCGGCCGCGTCGGGCAGACTCGTGCCGAAGGCGCCTCTTGCGTGTGGCGCTGTCGCGTCGAAGGGGTGGCTCCGCGGCTTGCGGTTGGTCCCGGTGTGGCGGATGCGGCGGCTCCGTCGCGCGGTGTGCGCGGTGACTCTGCTGCTACTCGTAGCGAATACAGATTGCAGGTGATCCTTACCATGCAGAGCGATACCATGCAGGCATCACCATGCGATGGGCGTGGAGCAAAGCCAACCCTCCACTGCAGAGCCCGTGTCCCTGGACGCCTTGCTTGCCTATCTACTGCAGGGCCCGTCACCTGCATGCCCGCCTACTCAGCAGCAGCCATCAGCAGCCAGCAGCGTCAGGACGTCAGGACTACCGGCACTGGTGTGAATTACGCTACAAAAAGTACCGTAGGAGCAAGGTGTAATAAAAGGAGAACTGGTCGTATACTGCTAAAAGGATAGCGGGAACTGGTGTGAAGTATTACCAGTACTACGGGTACCTGTGCTCGTAAACTCATAGTGTGAAGAATTGCAAAACCGCGCAAGTAACAAGCAGTAACAGTAGGGTTGTACAACTGATGATGGTACGAGTATGGGTAATATTATCGAAACTAGTTTATGGAGTTTCCTTCTTTCCTGACTACCGCTTTTCGGGCTACCGTTGCTGCTAAGTGGTACGGGTTACTTCTTCACCCGTAGTCGTTCCGCGCTGCTTTTGGTGCAGCACGAGTACACTACATAACAGCAGCCGTAACAGCTGAGCATGGCATCTTCCAGTTTCGCTGCGTTCCATGCAGCGATGAACAGTCTCGTAACCTGTTGCGAGCAAAATCACAGGTTGTTTCAAGACCACACCCGGCCCAGCCACCATCCGTGTGAAATACTCATCCGCACGTCCGTGCGTCACCATGCCGGATGGAGAAGAACCCGTCGTTGAGCCGACGGTCCAATCGATGCAAGCATACATAAAGGCCCATTCTACATTGATGCGCGAGCGTACCTAGGCGTTGGCCCAATTGACGGCTCGTCATTGTGTTGTTGATGGAGATGGAGCACAACATGGCTATGGTTCCGGGCAGCGCGTCGCGGAACAACCGACATGCAACGGAGGAGCCGTAGAGCGCCCCGACTTGCAAGAGCTAGCCCAGAGCGGCCATGTCGGAGCAAAACCGCCAGTGACGAGAACGATGACCTCGCGGTGCTAGAGTTGCTGCAATGACCATAGTTTGGTTACAAGAACATTCGACCGGTCAACCGATGAGTGCCTAGGCTTTTTCCTTTGCGTACTAACATGATGAACGACTACCTCAAGCATGATTCCCGGCGTCTGCCGACCCAAGAGGAGTATATCTTTGGACGACATGTTTTGGGGCCCACATGGTTACGCCATTCGTGGCTCTCGACGAGCTTCTCCCTTACGTCCTTCATTGCTGCTAATCAATACTTCACCCCTTACCTCGCCCCCTAATCAAGACTTCACCCCCTACCGGAATCATGCCGAGGCAATCGACAAGGCGTTTCACTTTCGTCTAGCCTTCCCGCGGAGGCGTAACGAGCGTGTACACGGTGACCAAGATGTTCTGGGCGTACATCGGGTTCATCATTTTCAGCCTGCCGCCGGACAATCACATGGGCTCTGCGATTTTCGGAGATATGATGATGATGGACTACGAGCGTCGCGTCTTCGAGGCGACAGTCGCAAGCTGTAGCGCAAAAGCTAGCTATCGCTACTGCTCGGGCAGAGGCGGCGCTCGCGGGACGCGGGCGCGGGCGTGGGCGTGGCGGCGGTCGCGGGCATGGCCGTGAAGGTGAGCACGAGTGACGTTGTGGGGCGCCTTCCGTCGGAGCTGCTGGCGCGGTGCGGGGTCATCACTTTTCGGTGACCACCGCAAAGCGAACCCTGACAGCTTAGCGGCGGGATGAGCGCCCTATGTCCGGACCGGACCCCCACCTTACAGACTTCGTTTAGACCCTCTTCGGTACGGCGCTTCTTATAGCCGCAACCGTATGCAGCTCAACCATCTGCGCACCTGCAAATTGATGGCTCAACAATCCGCCTCCCGTGCCATCTCATCATTGCGTCCGTCAATTGTTATACACTGCGTGTTACAACCGGTTCGCAATGACAATCTTTCACACGTGTACGGTGCACGCGTGACATGCGATACGAGCGAGCGCGACGGGCTGGCGGGGCGGCCCTCCTACCTAAACCTCACCCCGCAAAACCGTAGTGGTGCCCTCACTAATAATCCGTAAGCAATTACCGACCAACCATCGGCAATTTAACCGCCGCGGCCGAGTACTTTGCTACAATCAACCCGCCCCATGTTACTCCGTCGGCCAAGCGTCGTACTTACGTAATTGACGAGCCGAAGCTGTCGCCCCTTGGGCTGGTTCACTTCGCGGTCCCGTCTGCAGGAGGCGTTCGGCTCAAATGAGTATGGACAATAACGGGCCCTCGAGCTACTCTCCAGCTCCCTCACCGCTCATACGCTCAAGAGCTACGCCGGCAGGCTGTCTCAGTTCGCGTAGTTTTGCCACGACTCCGAGAACATCAGCCCGCCGGAGTCAACCACTGCAATGTCGTCCGGTACTACGTCCACTCGCTTCGATCGGTGAGCGGAGTCACTACATTGGCACTAATCATTGCAACCCTACCTGTCACTCAGCAATCGACACGTTCGTCGAACTGAATAACCTCGACCCTATCGCTAAGGACTCACAGCCGGCACCTGACCGCCGCGCGTCTTGGCATGCTGCTAAGGCAATGCCGCATGCATGCTACCCCTTTGCGAGTCCCTTTGCATGTTGATGTCGCTTAAAGCTTCGTTGAGCGGGCCGAGTTATTTGTGTAAGCTCTCCCACCCGAGTACCAGTACGAGTTCCGAACCCTGTTGGCCTTGGTCGTCAAATTCATGCTCTTTGCCATGGGACTTAGTGTTGGCGTGTCCTGCCGAGTGCGGGACGTGCATGTCGACGCCGACAACATCACCATGCATGTGTACCGCGAGAAGGGGCGCGCCGGACGGCCCTGACGACCTACTCGTCGTCGCGCCTACGCGAAGGGGCCCTAACGACCTACGCGTCGTCGCACCTTCGCCACTAACTTTCAAGTTCAGCAAGACTCCGCAAAGCAGCGGCGGCCTTCCCGGTGCCACCTTCGTGACCTGGCGCTACCCCTTCTTCGCCAATCTTCCGCTCTCTCCGTTCGCTCATCACTGGCAAAACTAGACTCAACTTTCAAATGATCTAAACTCGTTTATGGGGTTTCCTCCTTTCCTACTCGCTTTTCCGGCTACCGTTGCTGCTAAGTGGTACGGGTTACTAGCCCGTCGTTGCGCCCTTTTGGGTGCAGCACGAGTAGACATAAAAGCATCCGTAACAGCTGAGCCTGCCATCTTCCAATTTCGCTTCGTTCCACGCAGCGCCCCCCTGGCTCCGTTATTTTCCGTCCATGTTTTTCACTAAATACCTTCCAGCCAATTCCTTCCTTCCTGGTGCCAGTCCTGTCCCGGCCGGGGGCGGGAAGAAAGACTTCCAGCCAATTTCGGCTCTTGTTTGTGTAAACCAGCCTGCGTGCTGGTTCCTGGCAAAACCAGACTTAATAACTTTGAAACCTGTATGCAGTAAGGATTATCCTAACTGCATACATCCGCCGTCATATATAGAAACATCTTATATAAAAACGTCCCATACAAAAACGAGTACAGGGTACTATCTGTGTGACCACCAACCTTTACGGGTTGCACACTGAGGCTACGTACTACCTGAAGTGATCTGCCGCCCACTTGCGGGCGGGCACGGCTCCGAAAAGCGCCCGCCCATTTTTTATCCTTTAAACCCACAACGCCGCCCGGCGTGCTGCGCATGGGCGCAAGTTGTGCGCCGCAGTGCCGCACACTGACAGTAAAGACTTTCCAGTAGCGTTTCTGCCTGGCTGCCTTGCAACTTGTGAGGGCACGACTGCATTGCACGCGAACCTTAGCACAGGTGCTGGTTGGGAGAGGCGCGCCAACGCACGGACTGCCTACGGGCAGCGACTACAGGTACCCGTACTGGTACCTACTGATCCACCTACCCGCGCTACACGGTTGTCGCCGAATTTGGGGCTAAGGGGTTTGGCGCCCATCTCGCAGCCGCTGCATTGCGGGCTGGCATGATGGCCTTGTCGTCAGCGCGGCGCAGCGCCCTTTCCTCGCCACAATGTGTCGTATCCTCACAACGGGTGCCAGGTCTAAAGATCTGCAACGTTTTCGCACCGCGACGCGCCGGATTGCGGCGTTCGGGGCGTCCCGAGACCAGAGCGCAGCGACACTCGGCTGGCGGTGACGATGTGGGATGGTTACAGGAGGTTGCGTCGAATCGAGGACAGACTACGGGGGAGGAAAAATCGCGCGGTGCTCTCTCGTGCGAGAAGCTTGCCTTACCGCGCAGAGCCCTCCTGGGACTTGCCCTGCCGGCGATAGTTGCGTGGCCACCACCTCCCGCGCATGCAGCAGCAGCCCCTGGCAAGGATGAAATCGAGGAGCTGGCGATGCAGGCCATTCAAGCCTACAGGTGCGGCTGGCGCTCGGCCCGGCCCCCTCCCCATCGGCGATCGCCCCATATTATCTGCAGCGGGCACGCGGGCCCGCTCTGCTCGCCTCTGCAGAGTACGGTTAGATGTATGCACATTTGATCCGGCCGGTAGCGTACACCTAATGTGGGTTTGACGGCACCCGATATCAGATCAGCCTGACGTATCACGTTTTGCCTGATACCAGCATGTTCGGGTGATGCGCGCGGCGATATACGGCACTGCTTGTGGGGCGGGATGCACGCCGGTGGGGCAGCTTTAAGCGTCCAGCGCCATGGGACATTGCCCCGTGACAGCCGGAACCTGCCGACCGTTGAGTGCCAGTAGGCTTCGTAATATGTGACTAGTAAATGACACCACAGGCAGGGGAAAGCTCAGGGCCCTGCAGCGCCTCGCCGACTAGTTTTTTCTGAGCCAATGTTCGACCGCTGATTATGGATAGGGCAGATTTCACACCATCTCCTCGTGAGGAATCATTTCCAACACATCCGAAGCTATCTACACAAGCGTGCAGGTCATTTCAGCATCAGGCAACCCCCGGGGCAACCTATCGGGCGTACACTGGTAGCGGCCACCAGCGACCGCATAGCCACTTAGGGAAAAAGCTGTGCATTGGTAATCCTTCTGAATGCGCAGGTACTCGCATGGGTAGAGACTACAGGAACTCTCGCTCATATCACAACATCCCGATCCAGGGATGTGCGGGTACAAATAACCGGTCCATTTGCAGCTTACCATTAGTCCTGGTTGAATTCCGCGCACTGCGAAAAGGCTGTCGCGTAATAAACCAGATTGAGAATTGGCAAACCGCACGGCACATATCGCGATTTATTCTGCGCGCGTCATTGTGGCCGCGCGCGCAGGGCGCGTGAGCTGCCGCGGGCGCTGGACCTGTTCAACTCAATCGTCCAGCTGGACAGCCAGAATTCGGTGTGGTACGAGCGCCGGGGACAGGTGCGCTGCCCGCCCGCCGGTGCCGCCCGATGATGCTCGCTGCCCGCCAGTGCGCCCCCTTGCGCCGCCCGTGCTGGCCTGCCTGGGTGTCAGCGCCCCGCGCGCCCGGCCCAGGTGCTGGTGGACCTGGACCGCTTCCCCGCGGCGATTGCCGACTTCAACAGGGCGGAGTCGATGCAGGCGGACTCGTACGTCTCGCTAGGGCTGCTGTCCAACCGCGCGCTGGCCTATGAGGGGCTGAGTGACTGGGAGGTGCGCACCCCCGGCCCGCAGCGCCAGCAAGAAAGCGAGCTCCACCCAGGGGCTGATAGTCAACCTTGGGCTGGGGCCCGTTGGGAGGGGGGCGTGTGGAGGCGTGGGTGTGAGTGCAATGTTGCGGGCGTGGGCAAGGCGCGGGGGGGGGGGGGGGGGGGGGGGGGGCTTCGTCCACTTCTCTCTCTGCCGCCATCGCCCACCGTTAGCTCAGGAGACTGACGCAGCCGCTGAAGCTCAACCCCTAGCTAAATGCTCCGGTGGGACCGCACTCTTGCAAAGCCCTCCGCTGGGGGAAGCTCCCGGGGTAGGTGGACAGCTGGGGCTACGGCGGCATTTTGCACCCCGGCTGGGGATGACGCGATGCCCTGCATGCATACATGTGCATGTAGCCGTCTTATCCGTTATCCAAATCCGGTCAACAGGTCGGGTCGCGGGCTCTGCCTCGGGGAGCGGCTGCTGCGGCAAGGCGCACACCGAGATCACACCGGGAGGCACTGCGCGGATCGGTGTGCGATTTGCGCTGGTAGGAAAGCGGCATTTTGCTCATGTCGTCGCTGCGGCGCGGCAACGCGACATTTGTTTCAGAAGCAGAGCGCTTGCCACACGGCAGCATGGCAGCGCCCATGTACTCGTAGTCTGCACACACTACTCGTACTACCCCGCATAGCATCTCGTACTCGTACATGTCACACTCTCTCGGTCCGAGGGGCTGCGGGGCTATGGCCATTCTTGACGGCAGCCATAGCGGGCGGCCGGCACCGCCGGGCAGAGTGGCCGCCATGCGGTGCTAGCGCCAGGCGGTCATGACTATCGCGTTGTTGGGATGTGGGTGCAGAGGCCTGTGCATGCAGCACATCCGACTGGGCGGCCTCGCTGCTGAGAACACCCGCCACAATATGAAACGCTGCCCAGAATATCCTATTGGTTGTGCGCTGTGGGTGCCCCCATCTCGCCGGCCCTTGACGCTCCCATCCTGGGCGCCCCGCCGTGCCGTCGCACCACCAGGCCGCGGAGAAGGACTACTCCACCTGCCTGGCCCTCTCAAAGGAGCTCGGCCTCACCGGCCCCTACATCTTGAACGCTCGGGGCAATGCCCGCGCGAGCCTGGGGCGCTGGGCGGAGGTGGGTGGCGCCAGGAGGGGCCCCGCTCGAGTGGCTGCTCTTGGTGGTGGTTTGGGGGGGGGGGGGGCTTGCTCCGCCTCATCGGCCGCTGTGTGAGCGCCTGCGTGGGTATCCGGTTCACCCACAGGCGCGCGAGGACTACACCCAGGCCGCGGAGGTGTTCCAGCGCAACAGGAACCTGCAGGGCACCACCTTCGCGGCTGCCAACGCGGGGCTTGTGCAGATGCAGCTTGGCAACGAGGCGGACGCGGTCAAGGAGGTGCGCCCCCCCCCCCCCCCCCCCCCCCCAGCAATCCCTCCCCTTGCCTAGAGTAAAAGTCGGGGTCCCCAGCTTAGTGTACAGCGCCGCCCTTCATCCCCTTCTGTACCGGCGCTTGGAAGGCTGCAATCCGCAATCAGTCAACCACAACATCATGCCGTTACCGCGGTATGATTCTATGTGATATCGGATTTATTTCTCGAAACAGTGCGGCCGCCCATGTTGTCGTGCCATGCGGAACACCCAACAAAGGCACAATGTCCGAGCCGGACCACCGCCAAGCAGTGCTTGCGACTTCCGTACACCGACAGTGCATTGCTCCCCCCCGGCCCTTGCCTATCCCCGTGTGCATATCAATTTAGGGGGTTTTTCTCGACCTATCTTGCTCAATTGCCGCGTGAGGCACCTCAACCAGCCGAAGCAGCAGGAGAGCGATGAGTCATCAGAAGCAGCTGATAACGTCCGTTTTATCAGCGGTGTAGAGGTAGCGGCAACCAGAATAACAAGAGAACAATGCGGTGAATATATATATGATTAGCTGTCCGCAGTTCTTGCCAAAGCTTCGCCGAATTAAATAGGCACGTGTAATGCGGGTGTGCACAAAAGCCCCTCATACATATCTCTATGTATGTGTCTATGCATATGTCTATGTCTAAGTACGTATGTGTATATTTGTTTTTTTTCGGAGGATGCATATGGATATATGCACGCAGAGAGGGAGAGAGAGCCCCGATGGATGTCATTTAAGTTTAAAAGAGATGCCTAGATTTGTGGTGTGAGGCCACTCGCTTTACCGCTCAGCCGTGGGCCACACCTCTGCCACCGTGCTCTCGTTGACCGCATCGTTGAACACTGCGCCCTGCAGATCGAGGCGGTGGCTCGCCGCGCGCCCGGGAGCGTGGACATGCGCGCCGCACTGGCCGCAATCTACTGGTAGGGCTGCCCCCCCTCCCAGATGATGCGGTGCCGGTGATGAGCATGGACGGTGCCTCTGTCTGCAGCGGGTTATTCCGCAGCGGCTTTTGTTCACTCCTTCTGAATGTGTCACGGGATGCGCAACGGTGTTTTTCTTTTTCGCGCGATTTTAAGGGTCTTTTAAGCGCAGTGGCTTTAGGGTACTTCTAGGTTATCGGGCGTAGTGCAGTGTCTTTGATATTTGCCAGTTCGGGCGTAATGGTGTTGCAACTCTTTCAGCAGGTAGTTTAGGTCTGCTTGGAATATTGTTGTCTGCTGTTTCCAGGGTTTTTTGGCTTGATTTCTGCGATTTTTTCATCGTTCAGTGTTTCTGGCATTTGACGACGGGTTCCGCAATCTACTGGTAGGGCTGCCCCCCCTTCCCAGACGATGCCGTGCCGGGGATGAGCACGGACGGTGCCTCTGTCTGCAGCGGCACTTGTTCGGGGTGTACTCCTGTTGAATGTGTCACGGGGTACGCAACGGCGTTTTTCCTTTTCACGCGATTTTAAGGGTCTTTTAAGCGCAGTGGCTTTAGGGTACTTCTAGGTTATCGGGCGTAGTGCAGTGTCTTTGATATTTGCCAGTTCGGGCGTAATGGTGTTGCAACTCTTTCAGCAGGTAGTTTAGGTCTGCTTGGAATATTGTTGTCTGCTGTTTCCAGGGTTTTTTGGCTTGATTTCTGCGATTTTTTCATCGTTCAGTGTTTCTGGCATTTGACGACGGGTTCCGCAATCTACTGGTAGGGCTGCCCCCCCTTCCCAGACGATGCCGTGCCGGGGATGAGCACGGACGGTGCCTCTGTCTGCAGCGGGTTATTCCGCAGCGGCTTTTGTTCACTCCTTCTGAATGTGTCACGGGGTACGCAAAGGTGTTTTTTCTTTTTCACGCGATTGTAAGGGTCTTTTTTCCGCAGTGGCTTTAGGGTACTTCTAGGTTATCGGGAGTAGTGCAATGTCTTCGATAATTTAGGTCTGCTCACAATATTGTCGTCTGCTGTTTCCAGGGTTTTTTTTCTTCGATTTCCGTTCTGTTTCCGTCGTTCAGTGTTTTCTGGCATTTGGCGACGGGTTCTCGGCGACCGCGGTCTGACATCGCCCCCCGGGGTCTGTGCCGTCCCTCCCGCCGGCCTGCGCAGGTCCAACGGGCAGGAGACGCGGGCGGAGGAGACTTGGCGCCAGGCGTGCGACATGATCAACAGCGGCCAGCTGCGGGAGGGCGGCTCCGTGTACGACGGCTGCGAGAAGTACAAGGACATGGACTGGCTGCGCAGGATACGGCGGTGGCCTCCGGTCATGGTGGAGAAGATGAGCGACTTTGTGGGCCTGCGGTCGCCGTTGGCCTCGGGGGGCACGAGCAGATGAATGCGGCAGCGTGTTGACACGGCGGTTTGAAACGTGCGCCGATCAGAACCCCCCCCCCCCCCCCCCCCCCCCCCCCGAACTGTGAAAATGCCGACCATGCGGGATGTTTATTGAAGCAATGTCACTTAAGTTATCTCTCATATGTTCAGTCAACATCGTCCAGTTATGGTCCCAGATATGTAATCGCTGCTGGCCGCAAGGGGGCAACATGCAACGGTCCTAGCCGACCCTGCGCGGGTACATGCAGCCATGAGATCGACCAGGACAAAAGTTGTAATGACTTTCAAATTCTAAATCTTGAAATTTAGTAGTGGTGGCTCATATACCGATCCACGAATATGCAAATGGTGTAAACGGTGACAAATAAGCAAATCACCCTGGTTTGAATTTTGTTACAGCTGAACAAAATTTCGTCTTAACAAGCTGTCTTATTTACCCAGCATCAGGGAAGGGCGCGCCCCGGACCAACCCGCATATTAAAGCGCGTACAGCGGGGCCTCGATTTTCAAATCACAATTTGCATGCGCGGCGGTCCTGCAGACATCATTCTCCCCGTGTTGCTACCTACTGCATGTATACAGTGACGACTGCTACTGTGCTACCCGCAATGCTACCCGCGCCGCGATCATCAGCAGCAATACAATATAGTATGCATACATCAGCAGTTATACTTCATCTTTGGTTCTGCCATGTATATTGCTACGCATAGCCGCTAAGACGACACGTGCATGGCAGCAGGTTTTTGGTCTTTTTTGGCCGTGCAATACGATCAAGTGCGAGTATCGGCGTGCCGACAGGGGCAAAAAATTACAGTCTGACGAGCTCACAGTCTCTGATGTCGTCGCGGCTTGGCTGCGCGTCGTGCGGTCGTGCCGTGACCCCTACGACGCGGAGGCGTGAGGATAGGCGCTGCTGCACGGTGAGCGAATTTCTTGGTAGGCCTCGACCGGATTCGAGCTGCTGTGCCGGCGGAACGCAGCGCCGAATAGTGTTGGTGCGATGCTGGCGATGGTCGGATTGACCGCCGCCATGTGCGCCATTTTCAGTGCCCGTGGCCCGCGCAACCGTATTATCCCAAGTTATTTGGCTAATTTTTTGTCACTGCAATGCAGGCATGCAGCCCGTTTAAAAAGTTCGCCCCGGGACATCGGTGTAAGCCGCCCCAGCACTTGACCTAATGCGCCAATAACTGGAGTCGTAGGTCTGGCATAGCCCTTAGTTAGACCATTGCCTCGTCATTCGAACCCCGAAGGGCTCATGCATCAACCGGGTAAACCCAGGGCACGCCAGGACGATAAAGTAAAGTAAAAGTAAAGTTCGCCCCGGGTCGTCATCGGCCGAAGCCGCCCCAGGCTAGCACTTGACCTCTGGCGTCAACTGCAGTCGTAGATCAGGCATAGCCCGTATATCATTGTCTGATTCGAACCCCGAAGGGCTAATGCATCAACCGGATGAACCCGGGACACGCCAGGCTGATACTGCCGAGATACATCGACCAGGACTCGAACCCGGAACCTCTCGCATCCGAGACGACCGCTCAACCGAGCGGACAAGGAATGTACGCCCGCGATTTATTCGGCCAGAGTTGCAGGCTGCAGTGCAGTGGCTTAACTGAAGGTTGCAGTCACTTAGGGCGGCACCGCAGTACTTACTGAAGCCCAACGCTTCCGCACCCGCAATTATCGGCGAAGCCCCTTATTATATACTATAAGGTTTTCCCCTCATCACCCACCGCCCATGGCCTGCTACAGCCATTTGCGAGTTAGTAAGGAATATATCTTCAAGCGCGGCGGCGATTGTGGGGCGGTAACTCATACGTGAGATGTGGGACGGCGGTGTAAACAACATTAACGCCGAACAATTTGGCGCACGTTGCAGTGGCATGCACGGCCAATCGCGTTGCACGCAATTTCGGGCCAATGCTCTGTCACTCCATCTGTGTGACGCCAGGGTGTCGCTTGAGGCTTCGGGTGTTTTGAGCACACTCCTACTGTAAAGCTCCCTTTTGGAAGCATGTGTCCACAGAATTACATGTGGTGTAGCCGTGCTGTAGTACACTACACTGGTAAGCCGGTGCCTTGAGCAACAGAGGCGCTGGTTGCCGATGAAACATCTACAACTACCCCACCGGCAGCGGGGTTGCCGCGACACGCCGCAATGGGCGCCCATTCCGCATATGTATGGAGACCTGCGCATCATAGCACGAAGCGTAAGCCTAGGATAAACATGCGTTATTCAGTACCCAACTCATACCAGGCATGTGATTGACCCATACCAAACAAAGCATACATGATCCAGCGAAGCGTCGATTTTTCGGCGCTGAGCTTTATTGCCGTACGGGTACCCGTATGGTGCAGCGGATTGGGCCTATAGGTGCATGACTAAAGCGCTTATCTACTGGCATGTACTACTAAGTACTATAATCCACCCACCCACCCGCCCACCCGCCCACCCACCCACGGTCCTTAATTACACAGCCGTCCGATTACGATCTCACGGCTGGGAGGCTATGAGTACTGGTACTCGCTACTCGCTGCTGGTAGTGGGAAAAAAAACCTCTGGTACTTCAAAGCGCTGGCAATGCAATTCATGGAACTGTAGGCCAGTGATATAGAACCCGTTCTTTTTTATAATTTTCTGAAAAATCGACGCATCGCTGATTCAACTGTCAAGTTACTTCATAATGATAGCCTACCTAGCACGGGTGCCGGCGCGGTAATAAGAACAACGCGAATAATAAAAACCTGCCCTACCTGTCGGAGGTCAAATACATAGATGAAACTACCGCGGAATTATATAGCCTCGGATGTTCTTACAGTTGTACGCAAGCCCAATTTGAGGCTCTTTGTAAGGGTAAGGGTACTTGTAGGTGCGCCGGCACCCGTAGCTAGCAGGAACATCTTGTACCTGACCTCGTGCCTGTGCATATGGGCAGAATGCTGTGATGGCCCATGTATACCTAACCATTCTGCATATGCAATAATCTGTGCGTACATTGAGCATGCGGCTGCTCCCTGCATCCGCAGGTAAATATGTTGCCTATGGGTTGTTGCTCTGCAGGGCCGTGGCGGCGGTAAGGCACCAAATCCCGATTCGTAATGCAAAGCAACGAACATGGACAACGTGGCCAGGACGAACGCGCCCTTGTAGCAATGCTTCTATTTCCTAGATAGGGCGCTTTCAACGATGGGGCGCGGCCTCGTAGCCGGTCCGCAAGATGGCGCTGGACATCATTTGGGCAAATTTCAGGCATGCTGTTGTCGTTATTTTTTGCTGAAAGCATGTGACTGGATGATCCCGCATCCTTGCAGCGCAACAACTGGGGGTAACACCTGCCAAGCCTCGGCAAACACAGGTGTCCATAAGTGTGCATACGTCACAACAGTACTTGTCAGGTTACACAAACAGGACAAAACATTACATGATGTACATACGTTGTATCAGTGCAGCGACACAACACAAACGATCCCATCGGCATATCCCACCGTCATTAGATATACACGACGATCATAAATAGCTTGGCTCTATTCAAACTTATTTACAGATCACGTTGTCAGGGACGGCAGCATCTTGTCAGGTTACACAAACGGGGAATGGCGGTACATGATTCATGCGATATCAGAACAGCGATTCAACACTGATCCGATCCGGTCATATCCCACCGTCGTTATACACGACGATCATAAATAGCTCGGCTCTGTTCAAACTTATTTACAGATCACGTTGTCAGGGACGGCAGCATCTTGTCAGGTTACACAAACGGGGAATGGCGGTACATGATTCATGCGATATCAGAACAGCGATTCAACACTGATCCGATCCGGTCATATCCCACCGTCGTTATACACGACGATCATAAATAGCTCGGCTCTGTTCAAACTTATTTACAGATCACGTTGTCAGGGACGGCAGCATCTTGTCAGGCTACACAAACGGGGAATGGCGGTACATGATTCATGCGATATCAGAACAGCGATTCAACACTGATCCGATCCGGTCATATCCCACCGTCGTTATACACGACGATCATAAATAGCTCGGCTCTGTTCAAACTTATTTACAGATCACGTTGTCAGGGACGGCAGCATCTTGTCAGGCTACACAAACGGGGAATGGCGGTACATGATTCATGCGATATCAGAACAGCGATTCAACACTGATCCGATCCGGTCATATCCCACCGTCGTTATACACGACGATCATAAATAGCTCGGCTCTGTTCAAACTTATTTACAGATCACGTTGTCAGGGACGGCAGCATCTTGTCAGGCTACACAAACGGGGAATGGCGGTACATGATTCATGCGATATCAGAACAGCGATTCAACACTGATCCGATCCGGTCATATCCCACCGTCGTTATACACGACGATCATAAATAGCTCGGCTCTGTTCAAACTTATTTACAGATCACGTTGTCAGGGACGGCAGCATCTTGTCAGGCTACACAAACGGGGAATGGCGGTACATGATTCATGCGATATCAGAACAGCGATTCAACACTGATCCGATCCGATCGGCATATCCCACCGGCGTTATACACGTCGGTCATCGATCGCTAGGCTGAATACAAACTTATTTACATATCACGTTGTCAGGGACGGCACTTCTACTTGTTGGTGCCGACGAGAGTGAGCTGTTGGATTAGGTAGTCTGAATGAAGAGCGCGGACACATCCGAGCACAGATCCCGGCGGATATTGCATCACGGGGTGGGTCACTCATGACCGCATCTTGGGGTTATTCTCAGAGCAGGACACCAAATAAACGTACAAGAAGTGCCTGCATACGTGGGGCTTTGCGGCGTGGCCCCAAGGGGGGGGGGGTGGGGGGGGGGGCACCTCGCCCGCGCACTATTTCAAGTTGCTGGTGAAGTCGGTGATCCGCTGAGCGTTGGACATGATGCACTGCCTGTCGCTGCTTCCCTCGCAAACAGAGCAAGCTCCGCAGGCCGGGCGGCAGGCACCAGGCTTGGAGAGGTTGCCGATCTGCAGGCGCGGGATCGCGCCGGGGCCATGGCCGTTATACTCCCATACGCCCACCCGCTGCCATCCTGTCCCGCCCCCCACAAGGCATCACAGAAGCAGCATGCCGCACCATGTACTTGGGGTTGTTCGCGCATTCGCCTGCCTCGGCCCAGTCCTTGCACTGCGGGTGCAGGTTCTCACACTCCCACAGCCGTGGCGGTAACGGCCCCTGATACGTTTCTGGCTGGAACGGCTCCGTGTAGACCCAAGCAGTGGCGGACCACTTGGTGCCCGCAATCACAGGGCAGCCTGGCCCGCAGCAGCGCCCCATCAGTGCCTCCCTGCGCCGCTCGGGGAGGACTGCGCTCGGGGACGGCGGCCACATGGCGCCCACCTGTGTGCAGGCTGTACACATCCTGCCGGAGGTCCGGGTGCAGCGAGAAGAACAGCAGCGCGTCGCCCTTCTTCGGCCGCGTCGCCACATGCCCCTCCGCGCAGGCGCTCCAGCGGCCCGCACCCTGCACGGCGGGGTCCAGGTACTTCTCCTGGGCAGCGGCTTTGGGGAAGGCCGTCTCGCCGCCCTCCTCCACGTCTGCCACGGCCAGCCACCGGGCGTGCTTTTCAGGGCAAGGCCGGGCAAGGGGTGGCTGCGGCTCATGCCGGCGGCGCTGGGAGGGATGCCGAGGTCATGGCAGCCGCGGGCGCAGGCAGGCATTGCGCCTAGATGGGGGCGGGCGATTCTGCCTGGCCGCAGGTGCCTACCCGAGAGGTACATCAGCACGGTGATCATGCGCCGGCTGCCGGATACCTGCTTGCTGTCGTAGTGCGCGCTGTATTTCTGGCCGTCCATGTACTTGAGCACCTGCACGCGCGGCGGATTGCAGAGTAGATGCCACGGAGGACATGACACCCCGTTCACATCCGGTGATGTGTCTTGGCAGTGTCGCTCAGAGGACCTGGCGGACCCAGCCGCTGATCCTTCCTCACACACACGCCCGGTTGCAGCACCGCCGGACCGCGCCCAACAGTTCCCTGACTCATCCATCCATGCCGACATCCACATGTGGATGACCAAAGTGAACACAGACCTCAAGGTTGGCCACTCTTTGCCCCCCAAATAGACTGGCCAAGACGAGAGCGCGAGATAATCGAGCGCTCTCCTACTGTACAGCCGTTCAGTGTGGCACCACCCAAGGGCCGGGGCATTCACGACTCAGCCCGGTGCACATGGAGGTGCGTCTATGTACATTGCCATTTCATGTGGAGATCCAAGGGTCCCCCCAAAATCGAATGCTCCCGTATCGTAATGTGTCGATGTTTTGATGCCTTTCTGCTGTGCTGTGCTCTACTCTGGTACGTTCCAAGTATTCAATAGATTCATCCACTTTAAGGGTGGAGAGGGGGAGGGGGGGGGGGGGGGGTTCAAAAGCAACATCATTTACGGACTGAGCGTATATCTATTTAATGCCATATGGAATGTACCTCCCCCCCCCCCCCCCCTTGCTCTCCTCCGCATTCGTCTTTTTTCATGTACGCTACATGTGACACTAATTACCGGGTCCCCAGGCTAAACTTTCAACCATGTTGACAAAGGCGGCCGAAGTGGTGGCGGTGATGGTAGTGGGCGGGGCACTCCGTGAGTGTGTGTGTCAGAGGGGCAGGAGGGGGAGGGGGGGGGGGGGGGGGGGGGGGGCGCAGAACCCACCTGGATGTCCTCCGAGTGCACTGGGGGGAGATGCGTGAGGCGCGCCACACGCTGCTCGATGGCGGTGATGGTGGGGTCAAGCCTGCGCCTGCGGTGGCAGCTCCACATGTCAGTGGGCCGGGAGCAGGTGACATCATCCTGCAAGACCACCGGCGCGGCAGGTGGATGGGCGGATCGCAGGCGGCGGTGGCTCACGGGAGGAACGCCCCCTTGGAGGTGCGCTCTGTATCCAGCGCGGGCTCCCCGTCGGGGCCCGTCACCATAGAGCGCTCCATCTGCGGGGGGCACACGTCACTCAGCAGTGGCCCAGGGTTGAGAGGAAGGAGCCAAGGAGCCAAATGCCGCCGCCTGGCACCGCAGGCAGTCAGGGCCACCTCACCGCTGGCTCGGCGATCTCGATGATGTGGTCGCACTCCTCATCTGGTGCACATGCGCCGGCGTCACTCAACAGGGACATTTCCAGGTAAAGGGGGGGGGAGGGGGTTGCAGAGTTTGCCAGGCAATGCACCACACCTGTGAGGAAGTTGTGGAACACAAACGCGCGCGGCTCCCAGCTGATCGTCTCGAGCCTGTGGGGACACACAAAGGGCATAAGCCCACCCCCAAGAACACGTACTCGCACGGCTACATGCACTCAGGCTTTGTCATGGGAGTGTACATAGTCCCGGGAGAGGGGCGCCTTACCATGGCTGTTCGCTGCTGCTTGGCGTGCAGGCTCCACTGTCGCACTCATCTCGGCTGCCGCCCTCTGCACCGCGGGGGTCATACCACACCATCAATACCCCTGATGACAGGGATGCGTGTGGGTGAGCCCGACTGAGTGAAACGAGCCCGTTAACATCGCATCTCCATAGCATTGCCGCCAGCATCTGCCACTTCCCCCGGCAGCTGCCCCTAGCAAGGCGCGCCCATGCAGCGACCCCCATGGGCCGATGATACTGCCACCACCATCGCGGCGTAGCGTGAAAGGTGGGGTCGTGTGTGCCGGTTGCTCACCCTGGGCGCCGCCACGCAGTAGCAGGGCTGCAGAGATGATGACTGCCACGAGAAGTCGCTGCATCTGATGACGAGTCCCGAGACCGCCGAAGTCCCGTGTTGGTGTCAACAGCCCCCCCTGTGTCAAGCCCTCGTCTTCGCGATCGGCAAAGTACTCTGCAAAGATCACCCCGCCCCTCCACCTCCTTCCCGGTAGCACGCCTCCACCCCCGCCTGTCCCGTATTTATAGCTCGGCCTTCTTCGCACCAGGTGTATTGTGGGTGGGTCACAAAGTAGACGGCTGTAGTGTAGTAATTGAGGGGGCAAAGTTGGCAATGCGCTCGAGCATCCGAAGCGGCGTGCCGACGACCCCCCCCCCCCCCACCCGCCCGGCCCCCCCGGCGCGCAGGGCCGGGGCGCCGATGATATACGTGTACAGTATCATCTCCATGGAAATATGTCAGCGCTATCCCCATACTTCAGGTACTGGTACCCGTACTGGTACCTGCCTGCTACTCAGAGCACGAGATAGACGCAGAGGTGGGCTTTTGCGGGAAATCTCACCAGGGCTCAATGGAATTTGATGACATGAGGGCACATTGCTGGAAATTCCACTTTTCTGGAAATTCCATTGGAATTCCATTTACAAGTCTGAAACACCGGGGCTCGTGCCGTGGGCGACGTGGCGGGCCCTTAATATGGAACGCAAGGGGCCCTTTACACTGAATGGCTGTGAGATCAACTATGCACACGCAGGTGTCCCTGAGTGGTGGCGAATCCATGCTTTGATGGAGAACGTTGCCTTCATCAAATTCCAGCATGTGGATTACCTATCTCGGGTCAAGCCACATGCCGCCAACACCGAGAGGACGGAATAATTCATTGCACAAGCTGCTCATTCATTGGTGACTGGCGCGCGATTGTCGACAACATGCGCGCAAAGAAGCTGCTACAAATTTACCAGAATGAGACGGCGCTGGAGAAAGCCGAGATTGCAAAAGCATCTCATGACTGCGCTTTCACATCCCAAATATCCCTACATTCAGAAGGTGGCCGATGAGCTTCTTGGCGAAGTTGAGGAGGTTGATGTTCTAGGTCGCCCAGACCAAGATCATATGGATGATTTGAGAGACGACGAGAGAGGATGTTGCAGAGGTGGTTTTTGCAATGGATGGGCTAACAGTGCATGTTGGAAGCCATAGAGGTCCGTGCTAGTGTTGCGAGTAGTGTTGGCGCGACGTCATCATATGCTAAGGACAATGACGAGTTGCGCCGGTGCTGTGTTACTCCTGATCGATCCGGAAGAGTCTCTTGCGTTGTCGGAGGACGATTCATATGCGCATGCCTGGTGAAGATCAACAACAACACACCCCATGAATGCTTGGTCGAGTTGCGAGGCTTGCTGCGTAGGTAGATCCGAGTGATGAGGACGATGCGATTGTGGGTACCCATCATGCAAGGCGTCCTAAAGCAATAGCCAAAGCAGCAACGTCCAAGAAGCGGGCAAGGAAGCAGAAAAACACCAACCAAGGCCCATCTATGGCGCGCCCTCCGAGGTGACTGCCTATGAGCAACAACGTCTACAACAAATTCACCAGAACCAAGCTTGCCTGCAGCAAATGCTTGCCTTGCAGCAACACGGTGCTGGCAGTGCGGTGCATCAGCTTATGCAAGGCGTTGCATGAGGAGCGCCACTGTTTTAACAAGTTGCTGCCCAACAACAACAAAGTGTGTTCCAACAAAATATGCTCAATAAACTAGTTGCTGCTCAACACCAATATCAACACCAGCATCATGGTTGTTGGTAGTGATGCCGTTGGTATAATAAATGCTACTGTACAACATCGATGCGAGCAAATTGGGAGTGTTGTGCCGCATCCAACATTGCCACCGACTTATTACGTGTATCGTAGTGATTATGTTTACTGATTGTGATCCATGTTGGATTACAATATGCTATTGACCTTGCAAATGTATCTGCACTACTACACATTGTGGCTGTGCCCCCTTGGTGTAAATGAGTACATATACGCGTCAGCAGAACAGTAGTTTACACTGTTGCGGTGGTATTTCCATGTCCTCCACAGGGGGTCGATGGAAATTCCAGAAATTTCCGGAAATTTCTGGTTTTCCCGTTTTCAAGAAATTTCCACTGACGAGAGGTACGGGTACCAGGGACGTGTAGCGCAGGTACTGGTGTGAATTACAAAACGGTCATGAAAAATCCCCCTACAGTTACCGCTAAAAGCAGTAGCAGAGATCAGCAATTCAAGCCGCCGCGTAGCAGTACAGTACCTGTACCTGTACCTCTAGTGCCTCGGGGATATCTGGTAGATATATCCAAGCAACATTTTATGTACATATCACACAAACTTGAGAGGCCCAAATGGGATCATGCCGAACATAGTTAGAGCATTTCAACTGGCCTACGGGGGGCCTAAGGGGCCTGTCTTAATATCCCCCGGGATACATAAAGCATACCGGCCGCCAAAAAGTGGTCAACACCGTTTTGCCGTTTCCAAACTTTTAAAAATATTCAAACTCGCTCACCCACCTGTTCAGCCACCCACACGACGCTATGAGGACCTCCGTCACCAAAGGCGCTCGTGTATCAGCCTGCCGAGGCCACATTTTAACCCCTGAGTGGCGACCAGCGTCGGTGCCAGCATGCTCAGCTGTTCGGCAACGTTACCGAGTCCGTCGGTGATGGCAAATGTAGGGTCCGCTGGGACCATGCCCCGGCCGATGTCCAAGAGCCCGACCAGACACTCCGCCGCGAGCAAGCTACTGATGGTCGCACCCCTCCTTCGGCTGCCTCTGTGCCACGAGGTCAAGTGACTGCCGTCGGCCCTTTCGTGCCGCCCCGCCCTGCCGCTGCTGCTGATGCGAGTGCGAGTGCGCTGGATGGCGGTCGCGTTACAGGCAATGTCGTTCCCGACACCCGCACCCACACAGAGATCCCGTCCATCCTTGCGAACTCTTCCCCAGCCTCTATCCCAGCCACCGAGCCCCTGCCTGCCGACAACCTTGACATGTCTGCCGAGTCGCAAGGCAACTAGCCAGGGCTGGAGGGAGACCTGGCGCCATCCCGTCCCGCCGGCCACCGCCTCGCCATCGCGCTCAAGCGCAACCTGGACACCAACGGCCAGCACGCCCCTGGCAACCACGGGCCATACGCGAACGGCCGTAGCAAGCAGTCAAGGTGCTGCCGTTGCTACCGTGACGAGGGCGAGGAGCACTGGAGCTCGTGCTACTGCGTGCAGTGCAACATCACCTTGTGCATGCCCAGCTCGTTGCACAGCCGGGACTGCTGGGAGCACCATCTCCACTGCGACGAGACCGCCATCCGCCGCATGAAGCACGCCGCACCGGCTAGGGCGGCACACCCCAAGTCCGCCGCCCCGGCTACCGCCCGTAGACCCCCCTCCCCGTAGTTGACCCGGGCCTCTGGCCGCGGGATGGTGTATGAGCTTATATCCTGCCAGTTGAGCTGGCTGATGTGGTTGGCGGGTGCGCTCTGTAGGTTCCGCCCGCAGCGCGCTCTTATCGGTACCGGTACAGTCGCGTACCTACCTTTAACAGAAATTTCCCTGTTTACCGTACCGGTCCCGGAATGACGATACAGCAAAACCATGTTGGATTTATCCTCACATACAAAAGTCCCCGAGGCACTAGTAGTGGGCAGCTTTTAACCGGCTTCTCTTGATCTTTTAGACGAACTGCCTCGAAAGCTTGCTGCGCGTATGCCTACAAGTGGCCCTGACAGCAACCGCTTCCGAGGCCGCCTCTTACGCGCTGCGACAGCGTTCCTAGTGACTGATCCTCCAAGTGAGGGTCGCCTTGGTGAAGTCCGTGAGCGTTCCCCGGAGTACTACGATTCCATGTTCCGTGTTGCCGCTTGCCGCCCATTTGGCCTTCCGGCGGCTCCTGTCCTCTCCCTTGGCGAGCCATGCTCTTGTGCTTCTTGCGCCTTCTCGGTACAAGGTATGCTGGCCCGTTTTGAGGATGTTGGCGTGGAGTTCACTCCTTCAACTTGGGCGGTCGCATACGCTGATCACGTGGCACGTTGCTCTGGGGGCGACTCCAATCACGCCGCACACGAGTGGGCGGAACATGGCCTTTCCGACATTTGCCACGACGTGAAGTCCGCGCTGGGCGTGGGTGTCCAGATCCTCACGGACCCGTCGGTGCTTGTTTCTCTCCCGAAGGGCAGCGACGGCCGGCCGGCCGATGTTGGGCTTTTTGGGTATGGTGGTGTCCGCAGGAAACACGGTTGCTGTCGATACCACCATTGCCCCTATCCTCGGCGTGTCAAGCTCGGATCCAACGACTGCTTCGCGGGCTGCGGAGCGCCACAAAATCCAGAAGTATGACGAGGGTGTCCGAAACGCCGCCAGCATGCTTCGCTTTGTTCCTTTCGCCGTTTCCGAGTTTGGCTCGCTGGCCCCGCACGCCGAGGCTTTCTTGGTGGAGCTTGCGAAAGCTAGCCACACACACACTGGCCAAAAAAATCGGCCAACTCTTGTCTGCGTGGTGCCGCCGTTTCTCCTTGCTCATCAACATGGCACATGCAGACAACGTTCTTGGAGGGGTCGCGGCCGCGTGTGCGGCACGTGATGGTGCTCCTGCGCCTGCGTCGCGTCGCTCGTCGACATGTGTTGCTATGACCCGGGTCATTGGCTGCAAGCGTCCTCGCCGCGGCTGATAGCCTACCCCGGGGCGGGGGTCCCTTTGGTTCCTGGCAGCTAAGTGACTTCGTGGTTCCCTTGGCTCCTTCTTGGTTCTTGGCTCCCTGTCCTCCTGCTCGACCTTGCTTTCAGGCTTATGTCTCTCTTTTGCTGGCAACCTTTCATAGTTGCTGTTAGTTCTGTTTGTAGTGCGCTTTTGTGAAAGCCCTCATGTAATAAATTTTAGCCTCGAGCGGTGAACTCGCAACTCGCGTTTTTCAAAGTCGCACCAGTTCGGGTGCGAATTACAAAAGGCCAGTACTGTACCGCTGGACAAGACAGGGACTACAGGTAAATATAGTTTAGCAATAAATCCAGAGCTACGGGGTAGAACCGGTGTTTAATTGAAAGCAGGTTTTAAATACAAAATATTAGTCGTATAATAAGGATTGTCAATTTATGAGGACAAGCCTCTGAAAAGCGCGGGGCCGCAACCAGGACGACGAAGTAGCGAGCAGAGGCAGCGACCATATCACCTTAAAATAATCCACCCTTCATACCTGCTTTTAGTTCTTTTTGTAGTGCGCATATGTTAAAGCACTGAGGTTTTAAAAATTCCATGTAGTCGCTACTGCTGCTGCTGATTTTTAAGGATTAATCCTTATTCATACGGCGGGTACAGGTACCAGGTAGTCGCTATCTGCGCCTGTCGTACCTGTTGTTGATATTCGGCGGAGGCGGAGTATTCCAGGCCTGTTGCAATATTTTTACTGTGAAGATTCTTTTGATATTACAAGTGGCTGGGTGCCCCCATTTTTTATTTTTTTATTCGTATGGTCGCTAGTCTCCTATATTCGCTAGTCTCATCATCGAAAAATAATCTCACATCGGGTCATCCGGTTGTATTTTCTATTCGGTCTCGACTGTGCTGTCTCCTAAAGAGGAGCTTTTGGTTCTAGCATGTAAAAAAGATGTAGCAATCGTGCAGCTGTGCATATGTTATTTTATTCTTGATATGTTGCACACTCCTGAAGTACCCGTAGGACCACTATTATTTAATTGCTAGCTATCACTAATGATCATAGAGAGTCATCATTAGTAATCGAAACATGCGTGATTTTGCCAGAGATGGTTGTTAATATACAGCTTGCAGAAAAAGCTTCAACACCCCTCCTCTCCGGCAAGAGCCATGCATATCATGTCAGATTTCTGCCAGGTTCATCACCCTGATGCTCAGTCTCTCAAACGCCACACGTGGCAGGGGCTTGATGAGCATATCTGCCAGCATTTCCTCAGTTGGCGCATAGATTACAGTGATCTCTCCCATGCGTTGTGCGTCCCTCACAAAGTGGAGCCAGATGTCCAGATGCTATGTGCGAGCGGAGGTTACGGCGTTCTTGGAGAGGATGAGAGGATGATGCAGGCATGGTTGTCCTTACCAATCATGGTAGGTGAGTCAGATGGGAACCCCAGTTATGTGAGCATCTGCTTCAGATAGACAGCTTCTTGTGTGGCCAGGCAGAGCGCGTTGTATTATGCCTCGGCTGACGATAATGCCACTTGTGCTTCCAGTTCGACATGTAGCATGTTAGGCTCTAGCTTTAGCCTGTTCTTTAGGCCCTTTAGGAAGCAGCGGAAGGATTTAGAAAGTATGGCCAATCTCTTCAGGTTACAGGAGTTCCTGGGTTATAGTCCATCTCTGAATTCTGCCCAGTAGACTTGTCCGAGGCGGTATTTATATCCGCCGAGGTCATACTAGTCATACCTGTGCTATGTTAGCCGGGTACCGTAGGGTACCGGTGCTACGTTAGCCACTTAAGGCTTCAGTCAGAGAACTCCAGATAATTCCGCCAGAACAGGCTTCGGCGTCATACTACTAATATTTATACCCGCAATACTAATATATACAGCAACTCCGCGGATGCGTAGTCGTACTACTTTAGCGGGGAATTATACCTGCTAGTATAGCAGGGCATTATATAGCTAAAGGGAAAATAGAGTCTAATAGCCGATGGCTGCTCCGCACAAGAAGACGTAGCCGGCTGTGTATCCACCGGCAGCGATCCGAGAGCAGTGCAAAAAAACAGATAATCGAATTTAAGTTATGCACGGATCTCAATCATGCCACCGTACATGCTCTCATCCACAAGAAATGCCAACACATATGGTGGACGCCCTACGTCAACAAGGTTGGAAGTGTCCGATTGAAATCATTCCCGTCACCCTGCTCAACCGCAGCGGTACCATGCTCAGACTCACACTAGAAGCCATTCATAACCTCACGGTCCTCCACGGCAAGTAGGAGCAATCTCCGGACAAACTCCTTCGTCCATCCCCAGCGCCACTCTGATCCGCCTCCGTAGAAGAATGCAAAGACACTCAATTGGATGGCTACATACGCTCCTCCGCATATCCCGACAGTCCCTCAAACCTACCAAGTTCAAACCCAATACCTCCCACAACCCTACCAGCACACACACCTGCTACCACTACAAACAAACACGCTTCCGAAGATCACCACACACAACACGCCCGCTACGGCAAGGGTCGGGGGGGGGGGGGGGGGGGGGCAATCTCAAGCGGCATGGAAGGAGGAAGGGCGCGGGCAAAAAGGAGGAAGGTCGAAAGTAAGATCCGTAACCCCTAGGGTTCCCACATCGGCTGGATAAAGCAAGTCATAAAAGCAACTCGGCTTGGGCGGTGGAGAGCAGCAAGTCAGCACGTTGCAATTCAATTTCAATTTTATTTCAATGTAACCGGATATGTGGACTTTCATAGGCGAGGGTAGGTGGTCGGGAACTTCAAGGTCGCTGAAGCCAACCAGCTGCATTTCCTCAGTGTTGTGAAAGGTGAGGCCACGCTCGTGTGTACCTTTAAGGTAACGTAGGCAGTGCTGCTTGGCGTTTTCCATGTGCGCGTGTGATGGCGCATGCATGAAACTGCATAGTAGCCGGCCCATAGTGATGTCAGGTCGAGTAGAGTAGGACGCCAACCAAACTCCGGTAACCGCTTGGATCGGGTTAGGGCTCAGAGTTGCGGAGATCATTCCCGATGTTGGGTACTGGTGCAACGGTTTTGCAATTGACAATGTCGAATCGGGACAGCGTGTCGTGGATGTACTTTATGGCACCGTTGTCCCATCTGCGCTCGACTGCCATGCCTACTAGCCACTTGCACTCTCCTATATATGTCCTTGATGTCAATACGCCCACGCAGCGCTTGTTTGAATGTTGTAATCCAAGGGCGGGAGTTGAAGCATATTAGCACATCGTCGAAGTAGGTGGCGACGAAGGAGACGATCATTCCGTTTGCAATTCTGAATACGTATACGCTTCTGTTTGTTCTGAGCTACCTGCTTGCAGCCTTGCGTAGTAAGTCGTGTGTAGTTTGTGCCAGTTGTGGGGTGCTTACTTGAGGCCATAGACAACCTTGAGCAGTTTGTAGGTCAGTTTCTTGCCATCTGATCCAGTGATCTCAAAGTCTAGGGGCTGCTCAATGTACATATATCTCTTCTTGCAAGATGGCGTTCATTAAGGCGCCGTCTACATCGTCAGTCTGCTCGCGGTGAAGGCCGAGGTGGGCGGAGATGGAGAAAATGCCTCGCAACGTTGTGAAGTAACTTCACAGTGGGTGCAAATGTTTCTGTGAAGTCAATGCTTTCGACTTGGGAGAATCCCTTCGCCGCCACTCGGCCCTTGTGTCTTGCAAGGCTGCCATCGACGTTGTGGTTGGTCTTGAAAACCCACTTTGACTTGACTGCCTTGCGTCCCACAAGGAATGTGGACAGCGTCCATGTCTTTCGGGATGTGAGCAAGTCGTTGTAGTCTTACTGCATGCCGGCGTGCTATCATTCGTCTGCATCAAGTATGTTGATGGCCTCGCCATATGTTTGCGGGTCACCGGGACGGTGTCTCGCCCGCGTGCATTGCTCATTCGCATGGGTCTATGCTGCGGTTGAAGGTGGCAGCAGTAACCATGGCTAGTTCACATGGGCCAGCTCGAGCGGCTCCTGCAACATATTTCATAACATGCGATCTACTACCGGGATGTAGTTTCGAGGGGCGCTGCGTGCTCGTCCGGTGTTGCCAGTGCTACTCCATGCTCGGCCGGGGTTTTGGGAGGTCGAACGGCTTGCGTTGTTTATGGAAGGTGATGGTGACGTTGTTGGCGCGGGTGCTAGTGGTGCGGAGGGTGGAGCATGGGTTATTGCTACAAACGTGGATGGTGACTGTGCTGTTGATGACGCATTTGCACATTAAGTCGTCGTGGTGGGGCAAGTATTTCGCGGAGTCGGTGCGAATTAACAGGAATTCCGACCACCCAGCACCCCCCTACTTGACCGAGGCCGAGGAGGCTGCCGCTTTGATCGGCAGTGCTCTCTCCCCGGTGGAGAAGGGCGACGCCAAGCCTACCAAACCCCCCGCCGTGGAAAGGTGAGTCCGAGATTTCAGTGCAGCTGGTGCTGGCTAAGCAGCTGCCTTATGCATATGGTAACGACGTCACAACGACTGATTTACTGAACAGCAACCCACTGCAGGAGCAATCTACCCGCTCCAGCCCCCCCTCCCCCGTTCAATCGCCCCGCTCCCGTCCCCCGCGTGCTGCTCGAGCCCCCCCCCCCCCCCCCCCCCCGCTACATGATACGACCAACATGCAAACGGCTTCAGTTGGGCGGGTGCGTGTGACCTCCAACTTCGTTGTTACGGCGAGGCTGCAAGATGGGCGTCAACAAAAGCAAGCGCATATGCGAGCGGCAATAAAAGCAGCCAAGCAACCCACGAGCAGCCAACACCTTAGCCGTGGGCAGCGGATGGCCGGCATGGTGATGGACAACACCACCCCACAAGCCGCAGCCACAGGGGCGAGGCAGAGCCGGCATAAGAGGCCTACCGCAGCGCAGTCCCCGGGCAGCAGTAGCAGGCCGCGCCGCGGCGGCGGCAACGGGCATTAGAGGTCCCATGTAATTACATTTTCTGGTTTGTTTCTCAGCACTTTCGCACAGTCTCCGACCCCACCTTCATAAAACTGAAAGTGACCGATACTCACCTGTCAAATTTGCCGGATAGGATGTAGCGTGCTTAAATGCGCTTAACTACAGTTAGAAACTCGTCCACTCTCATTGGATGTCGGGTCGGAAACATCCAGCCTAGCGCTTCTAATCTGATAAAACCTCAAAACCATATCCGCCGCCCGCGCGAAATTCATTTCCGTTGTCATTATCACGTTGTCGGTATATGGCGAACAATACTTCAGCTCCCGCCCGTTACGATTGAACCCCCGCGACTACTCGCGAGTAATAGCGGAATAGTCGCGCTTACCGCCGCGCTTGGTGATTTTCTAGAGTATCGCTAAGTATTGTACTCGTGCCGTTCCCGCCGTACCTTATACTGATGACTCGCGACTACTAGTGCCCTACAGTGATGACTTGCGACTACTCGTGGCGCTACTCGTCACGCTGTTTTCTAGTACTCAGTGCAATACATCGCTGCCGTACACATGCATCCAGCCCGAAATAAAGTACTGCGGCGCTTAACGTTAAGCGGGGGTTAAGCTTGCTACATACATGCGCTTACTCGAGCTTACTATTTGGTAAGCGCGGTTAAGCGGACCACGTTTCGACGAGTGGAAACGCATGTGCGCGGCACGACGACTCACTACCGGGTGGATGAACCTCGGTGCGGACTTGTTTAGCCTCATTGACCCTCGTGCGCACAAGTACGCGAAGCCGCTGCCGAAAGCATCGAGCTGGAAGAAGGCAGATGAGCTACCGGTGGTTGTCCTAATAAGTAGCTCCCCGGCCGGGAGCAGAGGGCTCGCGGGCGATGGGGCAGCCCGTGCTAAAATCTGATGGTACCATGTACATAACTGCTTAAAACCACTAACAGACGGTACGGGTCTCACTAGGACAGTTAAATTCGTAAGGAAACCCCATAAACACGTCTGGATCATAACAGCGAAGACAATAAGCAAAACCCTAAATCCGCGAATACTGTACCCTACTATGTAACAAATGCGACAACGCAACGTGCGGGTACCTTTACTCGTGTCTACTCGCTAAAATGAAACCTGCATGTACCGGAGCAGTATGGGGATACCCGCGGATGCGAGTAGTGATTTTTTTTTTCGCCCCCGGGACAGGACTGGCACCAGTGAAACCCTTGCAGCGTCTCTACGACGGCCGTTTAGGCAGCAATCCAGTTACGGAAAGCCCTGGGTAGGCAACGCTCCGTTATAGTCATCAAGCAAATTGCCAAAGCATTTCGCAAGACTAATTGGAGGCCAGTGACGGAATTTCCAACACTGTTGGATCACCGTCTAAAACACTGCCATCAAAATACCCGGCACTGACCACGAAAGGTCCGCCCTACCCGTTTGGGCGTCGGCCCATTCGAGTAATGCGAGTTGGGGCAAGCCCCAACCCGCGGAGCAAAGCATTTCGGGAGTGCGATACATGTGCAACAAAAAAGGCAATGTGAGGGAGGGCCCGACGCCATAGCTGGAAAAATTTCCCATTCCCAGTAAAATCCAGGGCGCCGTGAAGGGAGGGGGGGACCCCGCCCAAAATAAAGGCAGTTAGGTCCTCAGGTGTTGACGCACTAACCTGACTACTAATAAAATCCCTGAACTCCGGAACTAACAACCCAAAATTATCACGGTGATACCCCCACCGCGGGCACTCCACCAACATATGTTCGATAGTCTCAGATTCACCTCCGCTCAGGCATGGCATGAATCCGGGCCAATCGGCGGGCAGTGGGAAATACTCGGGTGCGTAATTGTATCATAATGTGCAACCCGGCCACAACCCCCGCGGGGACACCCACACCGTACTGTGGCAACGGGTTTGACGCATAGGACGCCTGGACATATATACCCCAGGTGTTATTGCGTGCTAACGATACCGACGATTCGTAACGCGCCCACACCGATGCCTTTACTAGTTTAGCGGCATCGCGCGCGGCTAGTGACCTCCACTCAAGTGGAAGGTGCGCCCCCTCAGCTAGCCCTACGTTCGCCCTAGCTAGTCGATCTAACCACCGCACAGTCCCCGACGTCCACGTGTTAGGGCGCGCCCGACTTGGCTGATCTACTAAATGGGTTATACATGTATTCAAGTCGGATGCTTTAAGGAACGCCCGAGCCCGTGCCGCAGCGGCCGTAGCCTCTATGGGCGCAATATCCAATTCCCGCATCATCGGTGCAGTGGCTACCCCAGGGGAGTTTTTACCTACCCCAATGAGGCAACGCAAGCACTGATTGAGTACAGTTTGTAATTTATTTGCGCCGCTAGTTCTATCCATGCCCCATACTTCACACCCATAAGTTAAAACCGGCAGTACACAGGTTTTAAAAACCGACACACGCACATTAATAGGGATTATGTCCCGTCCACCGACTAATACCGAATCGAGCGCCTCAATAGCGCGTTTACCCTTCTTAACCCGGTCGTCTACTATGTGTTGCATACCTAAATCCGACTTAATGACCGTACCCAAGTACCTATATTCATTTACAACCGGTACCCGTTCCCCCCCAAGCTGCCATCGGGCAGCTTGTTCGCGTAACGCGGTCTCGTCGGAATATCGGCCTAATGCCATCACCCCACACTTAAGTACCCCAAACCCCATAAAATGATCCTCCGCCCACTGCGAGAAGTGGGCGAACATGGCATGCAGGTTATCGAACGAGCCTGTGATACCAACAGCGTCGTCCGCGTATAACTGACCTGGCACCCTTAGTGGTTGCCTTGCTGCTAATGTGTCAGTGCACCCTGGTACATCACATCCTAGATGTTCTACCCCATCGAATATATCGTTAATAAATATGTTAAATAGGATGGGGGAAGCGGGGCATCCCTGTCGGAGGCCACGCTCTATGGGTATGGGGTCTGATAGTGTTCCCGGGGCTACCCCTGTCTTGACCCGTACCATACTATCCCTGTATAAAGTTTTAATGAAGGTAAGCATATGACCCGAAACTCCTATGGCTTGTAGTTTTAGGAATAAAAGCTCATGAGGTACGGTGTCATATGCCTTCCTAAAGTCAATAAAACCCGCGTACGTGGGTAGACCTGCCGCTTGGCGACGAGCCGCGATATCGAACAAGCTGGCGACTTGCATGGGGCCCTCCTCATTCCGCATAAAACCCGCTTGCCAACGGCGGATTATCCCTTTAGCTTGGCAGACGTCTTGCAAGCGTTGGGAAATGATGGTCATAAGGAGTTTCATAGCGGCACCCATAATCGAAATACCCCTATAATTGTCCATAACGGTCGCGTCGCCTTTCTTGGGCACCGATACTATGGCCGAGCTACGCCACTGCTGGGGGATATAGTTCTTAGTCCATATCCCGTTAATTAAGGCCAGCAATGCCTTGCCAAAATGGCTATTCGGGGCGTATATCGCCAATTTTAAAGCCTCTGCAGTGATCCCATCCTGCCCCTGGGCCTTATCATTTTTTAAACGCCTAAGAGCCTTGACTAGTTCCTCCCATGTTATATGCCCATTAATCCCGTTTAGTGCGGGGGCAATGGGTGGGGATGTACCGTGTCGGTGTTCCCACGCCGCACGGTATATCGCAACCCGTTGTGCTAGGGGGTGGGGGTCACGCAGCAGCTCCCGATAGTGCCGCGCCCAGCACGCATTGATTTCGCCCGGCTCGGTATGAAGTACCCCCGATACCGGATCGCGTACTGGCTGGTCGTTCGCGCCCTCGAATGAACCCTGCCCCTTACGGAGAGAGCGCGCCCACTTCCAGAACTCCCGTCTCCCACCACCCTTCTTAAAATCCTGAACCGCTTTTAGCACGGCCCGCTCCCTCTGGCGGCGGCGGTTATTACGTACTAGTGTCCGGACCCTATGCCGTGCAGCAGCATAATGTGCCGACGCTAGAGCGGCATCCCGAGGGCCCCTAGTCCCCCGGCACGCCATAAAGGCCATGCGCCGACGATTAATCGCACCTAGGATAGACCGTTGGAGCGGCGGCCCTAGGCCACGACGCCTGGGCTTGGTAACAGCCCCTACCCCACGCGCCGCCGACCATATTGCCTGGATAAAGTGGTCGGCGCCGGTGTCTAGGGATCCCCCCCCTCCCGAGGGCCCGCCGTCTACAGGTGGGTCATCTAGAGGGGTGAGCACCGCGAACGGATTAGCGGTGACAAAATCGTGGAACGGCTTGGGCCATTCAGAGGGAGAGTCACCGTGGGCCGGTTTGGGAATGGACCTTGCAGACAGGCGTTCATGCAGGGGAGGTGGACAGGCATCCTCACGGATGGCGCCCACGGGGAAAGAAGACAAGACAGGGAAGTGATCGGAGGTGTCCCAAGAGTAGTCCACCCATGCCGAGGGCGAGAGAGGGGGGGGAGGGCCTATGGTGGGAGGCCATGCGATGAAGTGGTCGAGAACGCGGCAGCTGCCCCTCCGGCAAGTACCCCGTTCGCGCGCCGATGCATCCCGCGGCCACATGGGCTTACCGCCGGGAAGGCACCGCCAACGCCTGAGTAGAGCCGTCAACTCCCTTTCATCCATGTTCCAATCCCCCCCCACCACAATCATATCCCTCGGATAACTCGTCCGAAGCCGCGCCAACTCTTCGCGCAGGCGGTCCCGATACGGTTCCCCCTGTGAGCCGGTGGGCAAATAGGCCGAGATAAATATAGTGGCCGCGGAGTCACTGCAACCTCCCCCCACCCGGACACAGGTCCAACATGGGTGGGGCGCGCCGACTGCCCGCGCCCGGTACGGCGACCGGACTAACACACAACACCCACGTTCCGATGCAACGCGGTCCCCGAACGAATAGTAGTCAGAGTACCCATTAAAACGCACTCGCATATCGGTCGCCCTAACCGTGGTCTCCTGAATGAGCAGAACATCTACAGATCGCTCGATCAGCAACGCGCCAACATCCTCCACCTTAGAAGACAACCCATTCACATTAAGCGTCGCAACGCACAGGTGGGCGGGCATGGGAGGGAGGGGAAAGGGCAAGGGGTGGGAGGGAGGGGGAGGGCGGGCGGCGTGGCGATCCCAGTACGAGCGGTGTTCCCGCAAGTACCAACCCCACCGGCATGCAAAACGTTGTAAACGCTCGCGGACATGCGCACCCTGCCCTTGGGTATAATACACATCAAAGCGCACTAGCCCATCCCGCTGCAACACACGATCGATCTTCGGAATGGCCGAGGGCCGGCCATTAAACGCCCGATCGACGCGGCTCCAAAAGGCAGGTAGTGGCGACGGGTCCCCCCAACAACACACACGACGCAGGGACGCCCCAGCGCCCTCAGCCAAGTGCCCAACCGTCCAAGGGCGAACCCCCGTCACTATGACGGCTGCACCCGGTGGCGCGCGGTTGCCCATATCGGGGCCAACCCTACCGGAGCTACGGTTATGTTATACCAGGCGGGAAAACTCGGTAATGCGGTAGGGTCCTGGCAAACATTCCCTAGCGCGAGGTACAAGGGTTACGGATCCCCGAGTCGCCGGCCGGACAGGGCCGACAGCAAGGGGCGGATACCGCTCGGTTAGGGACTAGTTTTTACGCGATGGGGGCGCTAAGGCCTGCCGGTTTGACCGCGGGAGGGCGGGCGGGCGGGCTGGGGCAATCTTGCCTGCGAAACGGAGCCGGGTTGCACCAAGAATCCTGTCCCGTCCTCGTGGCGTCCTGTCCTGGCCTTTTCTGTCCTCCGACCTGTCGGCGGGGCGGGGGGGGGGGGGGGGGGGGGCGCTCGACGCAAGCAATAACTTAGTCGGTTAGTCCCCTAACCGCGCGACCGATCGCGGGATCCTCGCCGACACACGCAACCGCGACAACCGGTAAAACCCGCAAAGCTGCGCGGCTAGTCCCGAAGGAGGGCCGTTGGAGTGCTGATGATCGGCTGGCTGGCTGACTGGCTGGCGCTGGGGGGCTGGCGGGCTGACGGGCTGACGGGCGGTCGGCTCGGCGGAGCGGACGGCGTCGCGAGTACTTAACGGCAGTACTGCGCTTAACACAGGGAAAAAGCGGCTGAGAAGTGAGAAGTGGTGATGTATGGAGTATGTAGGGAGTAGTGATGTATGCGTTTAGCAGGCGGGTTTAGGGTTGCAGGTCCTGGGGTGGGGAAAACTAGTGAGTGGTGTGGTACTACAGACGTCAAAAAGACAGACGGGGTGTTAACAGCTCAACTTCAAATTTGTGCCCAACGGGATACAGCGAGCCGTTTGATACCTGGTATATATAACAAAACAAATCGTCATTGTCACTTTCGGGCTGCGGCCTGAGCGTTTAAGCGACGCTCTTCATGCGCGCGCGCCTGTGCGTAGGTTCGATTCGATGCCGGCACATTTCCTCGTAGTGTAAGTCACTTTCGGGCCCGCTGCGGGCGAACCACGGTGCGGACTTAGCGGGTGCCGGTGCGACTACGTACCGCACACAGTTAACAGCCACACGATGATCTTATGCACTGCGCGCGTATACTGCGTTTTTTGCGTATTTTCTTGCTGACCGGCGAGTTCCTTTTTTCCGGGGCGCACTAGCGGGCGGGTATCGCTGAATTTTGAAGCCAATACGCCAAGCGCGGCCATGGGCTCGAGACGCAAGATAGCCGCAACATGACCTCGCAGCATGTTTTCAGAGTAGGGCACAGAAATATCCCAGATAACCCTAGATGTACACCGCAAAAATGCAATGTAACCGCATTTGCATCTAGCAAGATGTGGCATTTCACCAATAATGCTAGATGTAAATGCGTATATGTCCAAAGCACGCCATCACATTAATTGTGCGACTATCAAGGGCGGCTAGCTCGAGGGAAGATGAGGATATATGCCACAGGGCAGCAATCGGTTTGGCAACATGTGGCGTGCAGCTTGCGCACGGATTAACACCCACCCGTTCACTGCTTCTGACGCATGTAGTATTCCGACCAGGCGAGGCACTACTAGTTTTCCCGCCCGCACCCGGGACAGCACTCGTCGTTTACCATCATCATTTTTCAGATATAGTATTAATGGGCCCGCCCATTGAAAGGCGGCACTAACTAAAGATGCCTGTGCCCGGGTTCTGACAGTCCGAGACACAGTGCAAAACTGTAATGCAGCCTGCGAAGTGAATATCGATGTAATATACTACAGACGTCAACATTAATGAACGGGGTGGGTCTTAATCCGTGCGCAGGCCGAACGCCACATGTCGCCAAACTGATTGCTGCCCTGTGTGCATATATCCTCATCTTCCCTCGAGCTAGCCGCCCCTAGAAGTCGCACAATTAATGCGATGGCGTGCTGTGGACATATACGCATTTACATCTAGCATTGGTGAAATGCTACATCGTGCCATATATATGCAAATGCGTTACTTACATCGCATGTGTGCGGTGTACATCTAGGATCATCTAGGATATTCTCTGCCCTACTCTGAAAACATGCTACGGGGTCATGTTGTGGCATTCTTGCGTCGCGAGCCCATGGCCGCGCTTGGCGTATGCTCTCCAACAATCAGCGATACTCGCCCCCTGGTGCGCGCCGGAAAAACGGAAATTGCCGGTCAACAATTGAATTGGCAAAAAACGCGGTATACGCGCGCAGTGCATAAGATCATTGGCTGTAAACTGTGTGCACGGTACATAGTCGCACCCGCGCCCGCGCGCGCGCTGAGTCCGCACGGAGCCCGCGCACCGTGCGTGGTTCGCGCGCGCGGCGGGCCCGCCTTGCCGCCTCACTACAAGGAAATGTGCCGACGGCGAATCGAACCTGCGCACGACAAAGAGCGTCGCTTAAACTCTCAGGCCTCAGCCCGAAAGGGACAATGACGCTGTGTTTTGCTATATATACCCGGTACCTAACGGCTCGCTGTATCTCGTGTGGCACCGATTTGAAGTTCGGCTTCAATAAAAACCCGTTCTTTAATTTTGACGCATATAGTACCCTCAGTGCGTACCGATGTGGTTACATTGTATGGGTATCCGTTGCACGGGAAATGAGATGCCGGCAGAAACCGCTGCGCACTAATCCTTGGTAGCCACCACGCATTAGCGCTATGGTCTACTGCAGGCCAGCCCAGCAGTACCCGGCAAGATGACACCACTTGAACCAATTCAGCCAGCAAGTTAGTCAATGCAGTGCCAATCAAATCCCGCGTACCACAGCGCAAATATAATCAACTCACCGCAAAATTATCATCAAAGCAACAGTCAGCGCCGTACCGCAGAATGAAAATTAAAATCACCCGAGGGCCGGTGGGAATTACTAGACCGTGCCTGTACGAGACGGGACAATAGCTCAGTAGCGGCCGTCTTCTACATGGGTCTTCTATATCGGTGAAAACCGCGCGGCATCATTTTCAGGTTACATTACATCTACACCCTCCACACAAGTCCCATGCCCTTTTCTCGCCGAATCCAAGTTTACGAATAGTATGTCAGCTGAATCTAGGGTTTCAGACCTGAAATCCTAGAATGTTGCACAATATGTTCAGCCTTGAACACCATAGGGTGTAAGCAAGCCCTTGGCCCTAACAAGTGTCCTTAACGAGTGGTACTTGCGCCACATATTGAACGTTTCCAATACCCCCACAACAACGGCGGTTGGTGCCCCACACGTTCCGCCGCGAATCCATAGCCAATTGCATGGTGGGATAGCCATGGATGGGTTAGGAAACATGTCAGTAAAGAGGCTAGGGTAGTTAGGGGTAGAGTAGGCGGGCGATAATGGCGTGCGCATGTGCACAATATGTGGCGTGATATCACCGCCATTGCAGTGCGGCCCTGTGGCGCAGCTCTCAATGAAACTCGCGGTATCGCTTAGTGCGTTGCGAGGAAACGCTAGAAAATTGTATGTAAATGCCACTAAAATCTACGCGATGAGCAAGGCTACAATTTCCTTGGTGGAAGCACGGTCGGCCGAGGTCATATAGGCATTTCGAATCTTTAGAAGTAAAAGGTCGAAATCTGACGTCTTTGTCAGCGTGTGGTCACTCACAACATTTGCATGGAACTTCACGCCAACACGGCGTTCCTGAAACGCGAAAAACGTGCTTTTTGTACGTCCTTGTAACACCACACCACCGCCTATCGGTGGTGCCTGGCTACCACACGACCTCAGGGCTTACCCAAAACCCTATGGACCTCGTATGTGACATGCACGGGTTAATGCGCGCCACCACATGCGGGCGAAGTGGCATGTGGCGCGCTCGGGAGGCGGCGGTGTGGGTGGGTCGGTGCTGATGTGGGTAGACGTACGCCGCGGCATGGCGACGGCGGCACCATCGGCATACCTATCGCAGCCCACCATGCCCGACGACGAGCGAGACACACAACAGCCCGCCGCTGCTAGCGGCGGCAAAGCTGCACGCGCGGGGAAGTGGGGCAAGTCTGGTAGCCGTTGGCGAGTGGAGGAGGCGGAGCAACGCCAGACAGCGGCGGCGGAAGCTGCAGTTGCTGCTCAGCCGCAAAATGCCAACGAGCGAGCGGCGGCGGCGAGGACACAGCGGACAGTAGCGGAGAACGTCTCGCTTCGCGGCAACGTTGACAGGCTCAGCAAACGTGTTGAGAAGCTAGACAAGAACGTCAAGTCGCTACAAGTCCAGCTTGAGGCGGCGCGGGTGCGCTCCCGGGCGAAGGATGCGGCGGTAAAGGAGATTCGTGAGGCCGCCGTAAAGGCGGAGGCTGCGCATGCGGAAAAGCTCGCAGAGGCCGTAACTCAACGCAACTCTGCCAAGGCTGCCGTTCGGCGAGCCAAGAGGGCGTTTACCAGCGGCAGCGAGGCTTCGAATCGGGCTGGAGCGAAAGCTCGGGCCGCCATTAAGGAGCGGACGCTGCTGCGAGCTTTCGGCATGATGGCCACGTTCGGCATTACCCGAACACGAAGCGCATCAAGGCCCCACCCGTGCTGAACGGCTCGGAATACCGCGGCTTCAAACGCCGCGAGGTAGCGAAGCTTAAGGCCTACCTCGACCTCCACTACGAAGGTGGCGTAGAGGGTCATACCGTTGTGCAGCTCGTGGATTGCTTTAACGAATATCCAGAAGTTCTCGAAGCCGTGGCCCAGCAACGCGGGTTGTACGGCACTATCGAGCAGCACGTCGTCACAGCCATTCGCGACCACTGGTCGGTCGCGCGCGCGTCGTTCATACGAGTGACATGCAAGGTGACATGGCGACGCTACCATCACCTCATCCACGCCTCGAGCAAGCAGTGGGTGGAGGAGCGAGGCGAGCATGAAGTTGGTGAGCCATATGTTGGTGAGCCATACAGCACGCTTATGTGCGGGCTGCCGAGCAAGAACAATGTATGGGAGTGGGAGGACCGAGTGGCAAAGCTGGCGGGACTCGAGATGTCTGAAGATGGCAAGAGGGCCATCATCGACGTGCTGCAGGCGCTTCGCACCCGACTATCACAGTTTCCGAAAGACCAGCTGCCGGAAGACAGAGTCATCATCATCCAGTTATGTGATAAGTTAAGTCCGTGTTATAGATTGATTGCTGTGTTACATGCATGGCTACAAACATGACATTGATCTCGCATTATTTTTCATGTTTCGTTGCAGCCGATGGCAGCGCAGCCTTCCAAGCTTGGACACCAAGGAGCCGTTCTAACCATCTTGAATCCCATGATGATGAGGGTGGACAAGAGCGGATACGTTATGGAGGGTTGGGCAGTGAACAATATTCATAATGCTGTAAAGATCATGCTCTACGGAAGGCAAGACAAGTATGATCAGTTCATCAACCAGATGGAGGCAACCAAGGACCAGCTCATGGAAATTGTCTACGGACCTGGGGTGAAGTTGCATGGAGAAGTCTACACATTCAAGCCGCTGGTGCTCGGAGGAGACATACATGGCCGTCCATGAAGGTATCTTCGGGCACGCCGGCGCAGCGTCTACCTTCTTCTGGTTCATCTGTGACATGCCTTCACAGTACATGCACTTCACCCCGTCAGACTATGAGCGGAACGGCGTGACCAAGCCCCTCGCCAAGTCTACAGAGATGCGGCCATGATGGCGCATGCTATGGGGAAGGAGTATATATGGGCTGGAGGAGCCATACCTCTGCCCTGGCTGTGGAGAGACCATCCAGCGCCACGGGGACTTCCCTCCTAGTGACAGCAAGGAGGACATGCAGGACTACAAGTGGGCGCACTTCGGCCAGCGTCACAAATGCCCACCTGGCTTTATGTGTATCGAGCAAGAGGACATGATCGGGGACACCATGCATGCAGGCATTCAGATATGTCCGCATGTGGTGTGGGACACCGTGCACAAGCGGTGCAAGGACAAGCAGACGGCGCAGGCGGCAATGGATGCGATGGAGCTCATCAGGTTACCTGGCAGAGAGGTGAGGGTGTAGAGCGAGAAGGGCAAGGCCGTCACCAAGGCAGATCTCCCTGCCCTAAGCGGGCCTGAGGTGACGAAGATGCTGGAGGGCCGACAGGTTGTGCTTGATGCCGTGATCCCTGCATCACATGCTAACATGGTCAAGATTCTGGCGGTGTGGGAGAGGTACGACGGCATGATTGTCAGCGGCATGATGTAGTGCATACCATGGCGGCCTCACGGCTGACAGACTGGCAGCAGCCAACAAGCTGCGGACAGCTACGGAGATGTTCTTCGCAGCCTTCCTGGACATCGCGACAGTCAAGGACGTAACCCCGTACATGCATGAAGTTGCGTTGTACTTCCCCCGATGGATGGAACTGCATGGCAACCTTGATGCGTTGAGCGCTCAGAGCATGGAGCACTGCAACAAGGAGATCAAGGAGGGCTTCCGCAAGGGCAGCAACCATAAGCCTCAACGCATGCTCAAGTGCGGCAAGGTGACGCTCTCCAGGACTGGCCAAGTCATGAAGTGCAGCACCTTGATGGCGCACCACCGTGACATGCACGGACCAACCCATCAAGCATATCCCCACATGCCCAAGGTAAAGGCAGATGCCGTGAAAGCAGAGATGGCGGAGAAAGCGGCGAAGCGAAGGAAGATATGAATGCATTAATTACATCTAGTGACAGCGTCCCTTCCCCTTCTCGCCTTTACTGGATTTGCCATAGACAACCCTGTAACGTGAGCGGCGGGTGCTCGGCTCACCCTCGCCCTCAGCCCCCACTTTATCGATGCTACCCGCCTCGCCTCCCGCCTTCATCGCTGCTTCGGGCTCCGCTGCATGTAGTACTTCTTCACATCTGGCCCGCAATTTGCCGCATCCCAGCTGTCACTGCTGTCGTAGCTTTCAAGACTGTGCCGATGTGGACTTCTGGGCGCTGAATAGTCACATTCGCTGGTGCTGTCCGAGGTACCCGCTGACTCTCGCTCCATGCGCTCCTGCCGCTCCTTAGCGCGCAACTTCCTAGCGCGCTCACGCAGCTCGCGCGCACGCTCTGAGTGCACAGTCCAGAACGCCTCCCGTTCCGGCTTGTCTGCCTCGCTCTCGCCCGGCGGCCCCTCGCACCAGAATATAGAGCCACCAATCTGTTTGGGAAGCGGTGGCGGGATGGGTGCGCTACAATCCCAGCCTAGCACAGATCGTAGAGCATCACTATCGTCCATCGGATCCACGAGGTGCATAAAATGCGCCTTGCACAGTAGCGCATGCAGCTCGCGCATTGCGTATGCTTTGGGATCATCAAAGGTAGGGAGGAAGGGCCATGCCTTTGGATCACTTGGGTCCACTGAGTAGCCAGTGGGCAGTTGCAAGTCAGTGTCCTTCGCCGCCAGCACTCCGGTGTGGAAGTACACAGTCCCCTTCACCACCTTCAGCTTGCTGCCATGACCCCGGAATGGCTCCGCCTTCACTTCTAGGGACAGAGGGTACAACGTGGACACGATGTCTTCCTGTCGGTCATCATGACCCCACGTGCGCTCCCTCTTCACGTGCAGCTCCGCGCGTGCCTCAACCAGTGCCTTCTTTGCATGCCGTTTGTGATTGCGAGCCTTCAGCGGCCCGCCGTGCACGTCCTGGAAGACGGCAACCGACTCGACTCCCTCGCGACAGATGGTCATGTATCCGACCTTCTTGCTCCCGCCGCGGGCTGTCACGCGGACCTTGTGCCACATGTCCGATCGTGCCTCGCAGAACGAGACGAGTAAGGCTCCGCATCAAGAATCAATGAAAGATCGAATCATGGTGCACCAGACAGGTCGTGAATCGCACCAAGAATCAATATTTAGGCGTGGAATTTACTGGTGCACCGATATTTACGTGGTAGATTTTACTGGTGCACCGATATTTAGGTGCCGGAATTTACTGGTGCACCGTTATTTTTTGGGCTGTAATATTCGGTGCACCGATATTTAGCTGGCGGAATTTACTGGTGCACCGATATTAAGGTACCGGTATTTAGTGGTGCACCGAAGTTTCGGTGCCAGAATTTACTGGTGCACCGATACTTCGATGCCGACATTTACTGATGTACCAACATTTAACCGCATATTTTACCGATGCACCAATATTTATCAGCGTAATTGAATCAACGACTGGTGCACCAAGAATCAACCGAGAATCAGCCACAGTGGGAGACATGTGTCATCGATGGCTTCGGTCGTGACGATGCGTGGTAACCACGATCTGACGGCCACCGTTGGACAATTGCGGGATCATTGCTCCCCAATTGCATCGACGCCTCGACGGCAATGAAATGACCATTGAGATTATCGGACGGTACAGATTTAAACTTCGGTGGATCAACACCTCACGATCCCATATGGTAGACCGCAACGCGGTTGTTGGGCGCGGTCAGGGTGCTGGAAGGGTTTCCCCCGGTGAGATCGATCGGCTGGATCCAGGTGAGGGCGCGGCGATCCAATACTGTGTGCAGTACTCGTCAGCAATAGCGGCGCGTCAAGCAGCCGCGCGCCGGTAGCAGTTTTATTACCGTACGCCCGTGTCACGAGTTCAAACGATGGCCAGGAAGCGCGGGCGCCCGCTGATTGCACTTCCTCCTGCGAAGGCTCCCACCTTGGAACCCGAAGGCGCCCCAGATGGACCCAAGCGCACTCCCATCAGCTTCGAGGATGCATACAACGGGCGCGAGGCGTACAAGGTCGAGAAGATCCTTGCGCAAGTAACGCGCAAGGATGTGGAGCACTACATCGTGCGATGGGAGGGACTATGCGACAAGGCGGATACCACGGAGCCTGCTTCTCACCTGGAGGACGACGAGAGCCTGGCAAAGATCGACGAGTTCCTTGAGGCTAGGCGTGCCCTGGGCGTCGGGCGCCCCAGTGCCAAGCGCCCTAACACAGGGTCTGATCCGGGATCCTCAAGCATTCGCAGCCTCCCACAGGATGGCCTTACCAGTGACGAGGCGACCAACGCCCAGGAGGTGCTACTCGTCGGCGATGAAAATCCGGAGAATCCCGAACCCGCTCCTGGTGAGATCCCCCGCGCTCAACCCCTTTACGGCCCCGCCCCCTGCCCTTTCTGCCTTTGTAGCGAAAGTTGCTGATCCGCTCGCCATGTGCAGCGCCTGCTGCGGCGGGCAATCGTCGCGCGACAGTGCAGCCCCGCAAGTCCATCGTCTGGAACTAATTCAGCAGGAAGTTCCGCGGAGAGGACGGCTACCTCTACAGCACATGCAGTCTCTGCCGCACCACCATGGCGTTTAGCAACACCACGAACCTGATCAACCACCTCATCCGCAAGCATTCCGACGACCTAGTCGACGATGCGATGGGCGGCAAGGTGCGCCGCTGACACCCTCCCCCGCGGCGCACCCTTATGGAAAAAATAGTTTTCGACTTTCTTGCAGATCCCTCGCCGCCGTTGTCCGTATGCCGACAGATCGCACTTAAGGCCATCTTCAAGAAGGACGCGGGGGGTTTCAACAAGCCTGCCCCTGTCGCCGAGGCTGTCAAGCTCACCAAGCTTCCCGATGACGTGAAGCGCGACTACGACGCAGCTGCTGTGAAGTGGATCGTCAAGAGCTGCATGCCTCACAACATCACGGAGCGCGACCAGTATCTGCGGGAGTTCCTAAAGGTACAAGCCCATTCTCGCTTCCTATGCCTTTCCGTTGCCCAACCCCCTCCCATTTATTTACTAACGTTAATGCTATTTTCCCACACAGTTGCTTACACATGGACGATACTCCGGGCCCATGGCATCCACGGTAAACAACATGATCCTGGAGATGTCGGTAAAGTACCTCAAGCTCCCCCAGGTGCGCGCGTTATGATGTGCATAATAGTTTTGAGCATATTGTGCCAAATATGTGGTGATATGCTTTGAGATTGTATGTATGCATGTTAAGTGACGATTCTCAAAAACTTTTCTTATTTGCAGGTCAATCCCATCAATGATGATGGCACAGACTTTGATTTGTTGGCCTGGTGGAAGGCCGGGCAGACCATCTTTCCCCACCTGAGCAAGATGGCTCGCCAATTCCATGCCTTCCCCGCAACCTCTGCAGGTGTGGAACACCTCTTCTCTGCAGCAGGCAGAATGCACAACGACTTCAAGAAGTCTACCTCTGAGACGACACTTGAGCACGCGCTCATTGTGTACAAGAACCTTGACTAGAGGTCGTATCATAGTGTTGTCGTTGCGTGTAGGTAGTGGTGTCGGTATTGCATACCATCACTTGTAAGCACCGTCTGTTACGATCAATGCTCTCTGCATCGGGTGCATGACAGCTCGCAGCCAGGCAGCCATCCACAGCTACAACCATGAAGTCAGCCACTTGCACATGCATTGCACCAATTTTCACTTTGTATATCCGCATAAGCATCTTCCGCTATACCTTCTCCCCAATGATCCCTAACAACATGGAGAGGGTTATACTCATCTGAATTGGAGCGGTGTCGATAATACTCAACATGGAGAGGGTTGTACTCATTGATGATTCCCGCGGACGAAGGGGGAGGGCAGGGGCCGCAATGTTTTTCCCATGCTTCTTAGTACTTATTAGCACATCACGCATGCTGCGGTAATGTGGTGTGCGTCCTGTCCACCTGATGCATGGATCAAAGTGTAATAATAATATGATGATGTTAATTGAGGCTCATTTTCATCGCATGAACTTGACACAGTCTCCTTTCTTCCAGATTAACATCAAATTCGCGGAGTAAAATCGATTAATACTGCATATATCACCTCTGGTGCACCAATATTTTCGCATAGTTTACTAAGCGGCGCTTCGCGCCGGGGATTTGTGGAGGTGCCCCTACCTCTTGGGTTGAGCGTGGTGCGGCCGTGCGGGATGCGGGCCGCTTTTAGCCGGCTTGCAGTGTGGATCTTGTAATACTGTTGTTTCCGGGTAATAATGCTTTTAGCGTTAGATTTGTCAGTAATTTATTTTTCCAAAGAGACGTATTATTTTGTAAAACAGATTAAATCTGCAAGCCGCGTAAAAGCGGGCCGCTGACTACTGGTGTGCATTACAAAAAGGCCGGTACCCAACCCACCGCTAAACGTTGTATTACCCAAAAAAAAAAAGCAGCAGTACAAGATCAGCAATACAGTACAAGCCGCCTACAGGCGGCCCGCATCCCGCACACGAGGCCGCGCAGGTCGGGCCGGTCGTCAGGTCTACGGGGCGGGCACGGCGCGAATCGCCACGCCCGCCGCCTGTACCGGCACCGGACGCCGGACGCCGTCGTTCGACCGTCGCCCGTCCGTCGACGGACGCCGGGCCCCGGGTCGGCGGACTGCCCCCGCACCGCGGCGACCCCTTTTTACACCATCATGTTATAGCATATCCTCGGACCACCGTGTATATAGTCGCTGTATAAATATAGAGGGCGAGTCTCGCTTGCTGATTCAGCAATAAAAACGCGCTGCGGTACCGCGTTATTTTGGCGTTTCAGACGAATATATGACGTGCCTGGGCTAGAATACACGCGCATCCATTCAGAATCTTATCGTCGTCGGAGGTGTGCCTAGAAATCAAACGAGCACAGATCGAACGTATGACGGTTCATACGCGAAGACGCAGCACAGGAGGACGGAGGACGGACGGAGGACGGAGGACGGAGGACGGACGCCTAAAAATCCGTGATAAGACCGTATTGTAACCGGTATCAATTCTCGCGTATTCCAGGCGATTTCGGACGCGGCTCTCCTTTTCCTCCGCTCAACCCAAGAGGTAGGGGAATCAGCGACTATTCCTTTATACCTACACGGTAGTCCAAGTATGATGCTGTAAAAAGGGGTCGCCGCGGTGCGGGGGCAGTCCGCCGACCCGGGGCCCGGCGTCCGTCGACTGAAAAAAAAATTACTGACGAAAAAAAATAAATTACTGGCGAAAAAAAAATACTGACAAATCTAACGCTAATAAAAGCATTATTACCCGGAAACAACAGTAGTACAAGATCAACAGTCCAAGCCGGCTAAAAGCGGCCCGCATCCCGCACCACGCTCAACCCAAGAGGTAGGGGCACCTCCACAAATCCCCGGCGCGAAGCGCCGCTTAGTTTCAAAAGAGACGTATTATTTTGTAAAACAGATTAAATCTGCAAGCCGCGTAAAAGCGGGCCGCTGACTACTGGTGTGCATTACAAAACGGCCGGTACCCAACCCACCGCTAAAAGTTGTATTACCCAAAAAAAAAAAAAAAAAAAAAGCACTGCAAGATCAGCAATATAGTACAAGCCGCCTACAGGCGGCCCGCATCCCGCACGAGGCCGCGCAGGTCGGGCCGGTCGTCAGGTCTACGGGGCGGGCACGGCGCGAATCGCCACGCCCGCCGCCTGTACCGGCACCGGACGCCGGACGCCGTCGTTCGACCGTCGCCCGTCCGTCGACGGACGCCGGGCCCCGGGTCGGCGGACTGCCCCCGCACCGCGGCGACCCCTTTTTACAGCATCATACTTGGACTACCGTGTAGGTATAAAGGAATAGTCGCTGAATAGTCTCGCTTGTGCTGATTCAGCAATAAAAACGCGCTGCGGTACCGCGTTATTTTGGCGTTTCAGACGAATATATGACGTGCCTGGGCTAGAATACACGCGCATCCATTCAGAATCTTGCCGTCTTCGGACCAGTGCCTAGAAATCAAACGAGCGAACACTGAACGTATGACGATTCATTCACGAAGACGCAGCACAGGAGGACGGAAGACGGACATTCGTGATTTTTGCAGTATGTTTCCGGTATAATTCACGATAGATCCGTCTTAGTCGCAGGATTTTTACGGACTGTGGTAGGAGTGCCTAGAAATCAAACGAGCACAGATCGAACGTATGACGGTTCATTCACGAAGACGCAGCACACGAGGACGGAGGACGGACGGAGGACGGAGGACGGAGGACGGACGACTAAAAATCCGTGATAAAACCGTATTGTAACCGGTATTGATTCTTTCGTATTCCAGGCGATTTCGGACGCGGCTCTCCTTTTCCTCCGCTCAACCCAAGAGGTAGGGGAACTGGTGCACCGATATTTAGACACCGAATTTTCTGGTGCACCGATATTTAGACACGGATTTTACCGGTGCACCGATATTTAGACACGGATTTTACTGGTGCACCGATATTTATGTGGTGGATTTTACTGGTGCACCGATATTTCGGTGGTAGATTTTACTGGTGCACCGATATCGAAGGGGTTGGATTTACCGGTGCATCAATGTTTAGCAACCCAATTAAATCGATTAAAGATCGGATCAACTGGATCATGCACCAATTCTTGATCTTTTTTTCCGTCATGCACCAATTCTTGATATTTATCTCCTGAGGCTTGATGCGGATGGAGCCCTAGAGACGAGGAGGTCCGCTGGCACGCCGAGAAAGGTCGTTGTCGCGGGCTTCAAGCCTCCTTGCATGTGGTGGCTGTTCAAGCGGTCGTAAATCGCCTCGGTCACTGCCGAGACCAGCGCCTCCTCACCTACCACTGCATGTCCGCCTATTGTGGTGGACTTGCCACACTGCCGGCAGAATTCGGAGGCGGCGGGCTGGTTGGCCGAAATGGCCAGAACGCACTGAGCGCAATTCTCGCGCCGCGCCATGCCGTTGGGGCGGTGCGTCGGCCCGAAGGGTTTCCAGCCTCCTACCCCCTATAGCATCAACATACAATGCGAGAGAATATCGGAGGAACTCAAAAATCCGCCACGGTAGCGACCTTGGCTTCCCCTCCCTCTAGCGATATCGGGTTCGATTCGGGTGGGTTCGGTGCCGAGATGTCTCCGATTCTGTTTGGCGTGGGTGAGCTGCAGTGAGTGAGTGGGAAATAAAAAAGGGCGGCATCCGTACCTGATGCGACCGAGTGCGCAGCCGGTGTTGACCACAGTGGGCACCACCTGCCCGACCACCGCCACTCATGTGTACCTAAGGGATAGGGCTTGCGCTCCGGGGGGCGTGATGCGCAATGGCCGCGCGCTCTGGCGGCGACCACGCTACGTGCAACTCGGGGTGGGTGAGGGAGCTTGGATGGTGCTTGTGTGCTGGACGCGCCGCGCGCGGCCCGTATAAAGGACGATTCTCGTACATAAATAGTTCGCGCGCAATATCCCGGTATTGGTACGCCGTGAAGTGGATCTCAAACCTGGTACACGGTGGTGGCAGGTGCGGTGTGTTGCGTGTGCTCATGCACGGACTACTCGTACTAGGGACATGCCCCCCCCCCCCCCCCCCCCCTCCCGCCCCCCCTTCAGCGATGCCCACGGCCGCTATGCCGCTATGCCGCTATCCCGCTTTTCACAACATTATTTCCACCAGCATCGACGCATTAAGGTGCACCCATCGCCGTCTCACTGGTCCCACGATGGCGAGCTATGACCAAGCGGCCGTGCATTACTATAGAACAGTTTTACCGTATTGCGGCAAGAATCCAGGCCGCGAGAACCCTCTCTCGTATGCGCGTATTGCAGCGATCACAGCCGCATTTTGTCCATCATTTGCCCATGAACCATCGTCATCGACACGTAGGGCTTGGTGCATGTCGTGAATGACCCAATTACAATGCCCTCCGCGCATGGTGGATAGTTATCATACCGCCAAGGGTGATATGGTATGAGTACGGGGGCAGTGGACGGTGTACCGTATCTAAATTAAAGTGTTCACAGCAACAGCTACAACGTAGCAATATCGGGTGTATCGCGTTGTCGCGACATTTCCCCCCAGCCGTACGATTCTACCTGAGCAACATGCGTGCACGCGCGCACGGCCTCAGTGTAGCTGCGCGTGGGCATGTGGATCGAATTCGCAAACCCCTAATTTTTGTGGAGGGGTGCAGGTGACACTACCTGTACTACTATAGAGTGAATTATAGAAAGGGCAGTTCCCCAGAACTGCTGGTACTGGTGTGAATTACAAAAAGGGCAGTACTACTAGTATGATGTGTAGCACTTGGAGTGCTTGCGGTGCCTCATTGGGGTAGGTAAAAGCTCCCCTGGGGTGGCCACTGCACCGATGATGCGGGAATTGGATATTGCGCCCATAGAGGCTACGGCCGCTGCGGCACGGGCTCGGGCGTTCCTTAAAGCATCCGAATTGAATACATGTATAACCCATTTAGTAGATCAGCCAAGTCGGGCGCGCCCTAACACGTGGACGTCAGGGACAGTGCGGTGGTTAGATCGACTAGCTAGGGCGAACGTAGGGCTAGCTGAGGGGGCGCACCTTCCACTTGAGTGGAGGTCACTAGCCGCGTGCGATGCCGCTAAACTAGTAAAGGCATCGGTGTGGGCGCGTTACGAGTCGTCGGCATCGTTAGCACGCAATAAAACCTGGGGTATATATGTCCAGGCGTCTTATGCGTCAAACCCGTACGGCACGGTGTGGGTGTCCCCGCGGGGGTTGTGGCCGGGTTGCACATCATGATACAATTACGCACCCGAGTATTTCCCACTGCCCGCCGATTGGCCCGGATTCATGCCATGCCTGAGCGGTTCCTGAAACACTGCCCTGCATGTGGCGGAGGTGAATCTGAGACTATCGAACATATGTTGGTGGAGTGCCAGCCAGCGGTGGGGGTATCACCGTCATACTTTTGGGTTGTTAGTTCCGGAGTTTAGGGATTTTATTAGTAGTCAGGTTATTGCGTCAACACCTAAGGACTTAACTTCCTTTATTTTGGGCGGGGTCCCCCCCCTCCCTTCACGGCGCCATGGATTTTACTGGCTGGGAATGGGAAATTTTTCCATCTATGGCGTCGGGCCCTCCCTCACATTGCCTTTTTTGTTGCACATGTATCGCACTCCCGAAATGCTTTGCTCCGCGGGTTGGGGCTTGCCCCAACTCGCATTACTCGAATGGGCCGACGCCCAAACGGGTAGGGCGGACCTTTCGTGGTCAGTGCCGGGTATTTTGATGGCAGTGTTTTAGACGGTGATCCAACAATGTTGGAAATTCCGTCACTGGCCTCTAATTAGTTTTGCAGAATGCTTCGGCAATTTGCTTGATGACTATACCGGAGCGTCGCCTACCCAGGGCTTTCCGTAACTGGATTGCTGCCTAAACGGCCATCGCAGAGACGCTGCAAGGGTTTCACTGGTACAAAGTCCTGTCCGGGGGCGGAAAAAAAAGCATGTATACCGCGAGAGCGTCTTGTCCATACTACATGCATCAAAAGTAATGAACGGGGTTTTTATAGCCGAACTTCAAATCGGTGCCCGACGCGATAAAGCGAGCCGTTCGGTAACGGGTATATATAGCAAAACATAACGTCTTTGTCACTTTCGGGCTGAGGCATGAGCGTTTAAGCGACGCTCTTTGTCGTGCGCATGTTCGATTCGCCGTCGGCACATTTCCTCGAAGTGAGGAGGGCCCGCCGCGCGCGAACCACGGTGCGCGGACCCAGTGCGGACTTAGCGGGCGCGGGATGCGGGTGCGACTATGTACCGCGCACATAGTTTACAGCCACACTGTGATCTTAAGCACTGCGCGCATATACTGCGTTTTTTGCCAATTTTATTGTTGACCGGCAATTCCCGTTTTTCCGGCGCGCACTAGCGGCCGAGTATCGTTGATTGTTGAAGCGCATACGCCAAGCGTGGCCATGGGCTCGAGACTCAAGATAGCCGCAACATAACCCCGCATGTTTACAGATTAGGTCATAGAAATACCCTAGATAACCCTAAATTCTCACCGCATACATGCAATGTAACGCATTTGCATCTGGCACGATGTAGCATTTCACCAATGCTAGATGTACATGCGTATATGCCCACCATATAAGATGATACATCTATCATACATATGTATATGCCATCATCGCATTATTTGTGCGACTACTAGGGGCGGCTAGCTCGAGGGAAGATGAGGATATATGGCCAATAGCGGCAATCAGTTTGGCGACATGTGGCATGCAGCCTGCGCAGGGATCGAGACCCACCCGTTTATTACTTTTGACGCAGCTTGTAGTGGGATGGAAACAATATTACGTACATTTGGCGTTACTGCCGATTTTGTAGGCAAGTATTTTCAGTTTACACCCTTGATTTCAGGTGTATTTATTTCGCGCGCTCTTTGTGTCCTCATCCTCCCGCGCGCGCTTAACACTTTTGCTAGTCGCCTAGGCATTGAGGCGGACATGTGTTTGCATTGTTTATTGATATATTGCCCTATTTTCGATAGGGTGTATTCTCAAAGCTGCGGAGGCTCTTGGATCTCATTCCCCTCAGGTGGTCCTCGACTATGTTCCACATGTTTTCGATAGGGTTCAAATCTGGGGAGCACGGAGGTGCGCACACCACTTTGATGTGCGGGATTTTGCCATGTTTACTTTGTTATTTTTCCCTCTGCGGAGAGGCGCCGTCTTAGTAAAGTGTGAACGGCTGCCTGCCAAAGAGCTGCGCACCTTTAGGAACGAATAGATCCTCAACCACCTTGCAGTATTCTTTCGCACCCACGCCTTTTGTCTAGTACTCCTTGCGCCATCTGCTTTCCTTGACTATTGCATACAAGCCAGACACGCCATTTGATGCCAACGCGTTGTTCATGTGTGCCTTGTTTAGATGCTTGACTACCTCTTGCTTCACTGGTTTGCCGCGGCGTTGCCACATCTGTCTCCCTTAGAGTTTTTGCTGCGGAAACTATCAAAATCTGTGAACATCTAGTTTTGTATGTCCGGCTTTTTTGTTCCCGTTTACCCATACCTCTTGTTGCTGCTCGTGATGACTCTCATTCAGTCGCTGCCTCTTACACATTGGCTTGAACTGCAACCCCTTCGGCTGCCCTCGCTTCAAAGCGCGGCAAACAGTGCTCGGCTGGCCGCCTGCCGTATGGCCACGCGCCCTCAGGCCTACGTCGGCAAGCAATAGTGGCGGCCCCTACGGCTCCTTTCCCTCATCCACCATTCGCCTCGCCGCCGAAGCAGCCTTGTTGTTGAGGACGCGCAACCTCCCTTGCCGCGCACCTACGGTTACCAAAACATCTTCCCGTGTCAGCGAGAGAAACGGGAGGATGTTTCTCTCGCTGAAATGTTTCCTCCGGCATCAGCGGGTTGGATGGCAACAAAGTCTCGAAAAGGCTGGACGGACTGACCACGAAGGAAGCATGGAGTCGGGGCGAAAGAACCGCCAGGGAAGTTGCGCACAGCAAGTAACACCGCGGAGATATAGACCACCGCTAAAGCGGATTTTCGGAGGCGCCCGCGGTCTTCCAACCACAAAAGGGTAGCACCGGCGAATACCATGCACCGGGGCGGAAGGCGCCCGGTCCACCGCTAGCTTGTTGCGCTCCGCCTCGGTCGCCGCGATCCCCATGGTGCACCAGCGGGGGTCGTTGCCCCAAGTGGGGGTCGTGGAGGACACGCACGCGAAATCGATCACGTAATCGCACGCCGGGCCCCCGACCCCGCCAGCGTCAAATCTGACGGCCGCGAGCGGTCCGCTGGGCGCAGCCCACTCGTCTCATGGGTCAAGTCGCTGACTCCCGAGCGGTCCCGGTCGAGCACCGTCCCCGCTTCGATCGCCACGGAAGCCCACAGATTTTTCAGAGCGGTATACATGCGGTGCATGCTTGTAGTTCGCAAAGGGGGAAATGGGCAGATGATCCACGACGAAATCCGTGGCATTCCGGTTCGAGCCATCCGTAGAGCGAAGCCATAAGAGGTCAATACCACACGTGGGGGCATGGCATGTGACAAGCGCGGAACCCCTGTGCGGGCGAAGGCCCAGCACCCGCGCAGCGGCGGCCGAATAACTGAAAAAGCAGCATGGGGAATCTTGCGGGCTGACTCGTGATCCGAGTGGAAAAGCGACAAGGAGCCCGGCCCGCACGCGTTGTACAAGCCCAAGGTATCAAGTCGCGAGGCCGCGGCACCCATACGCTGGACGCCAAGAGCGAGGGCCACGAAGTCACTCAAGCGAATCGCACGTACGGCTCAGGTGGCGTTGGACAACCATGGTCGTCGTGGGTTGATCATCGGAGGCACCGCCCGTACCCGTACCCGAGGGCGGAGCTGTAGTACCGCCTGGCTGAGGTTCTAGTAGGGAAGGAGATGCCACTGACGGAGGGGGTGCCACTAATTCGCGGGCCCACGGTATCTCGAGAGCTAAAGAAGCGCATGTAGTAACGTATTGGCAGCACTCGTACAGGTACCACCGATAGGAAGCGATATATTGCTGCTGGGTAAAAGTAAAAAGTAAAGTAAAGTAAAGTTCGCCCCGGGACATCGGCCGAAGCCGCCCCAGCACTTGACCTCGTGCGCCAACTGCAGTCGTAGGTCTGGCATAGCCCATAGACCATTGCCTCATTCGAACCCCGATATTGCTGGGTAGCAGGGGCGGCCTCATCAGTGCTCCATGGGGACTCCATGGGGAGTGCCATAAAAGATACTGGTGCTGACGCGCAGTCTTCCGCTAGTGCTCGTACCCGTACGGGCCGTAGTATCATCAGCTGACGGATCTGGCCAGTACCATAGCATGTAATCCTTGCGTAAAACAATATCCTACTCACTGATACTGGTGCCAATACTGGTGTGAATTACAAAAGGCCTGTGACCTGACCGCTACAACCGGTAGGACCCGTAGTATCACTGTTGCCAGTCCGACCTGAACCAGGGGCGGAAAAATAGATAAATAAGATCCCGCCGCTAAAAGCAGTACTGGTACTGGTACCCTGGCAGTACTACTGAATGAAAGTAGTAGATACCTATTTCGTTATACCCGTACTGCCATCCTTATTTCTACTACACCGGCGGTATCCAGCATACAGCATAATAATATCAGCACATCCGTCCGAAGGCTCGCGGGACATCATCGGGTAGTCCCAACACCACCGCCACCACCGCCCGCCACCACGTTGACTGTCGTCTAGCGAGTATAAACTTCCAACCAGCCTCTCTGCAGTTGCCGCAGCACGCATTAGTCAGCAGCGATGAATACGGGGGTTCAGCCAGCGACCCTGCTCAGCGGGCGTTCTGTTGGATGCGCGGCTCGGGCCGCACGCCAAACTGAGCAAGCCGTTGCCTTCGACGAGTTCGTCCGCGACAAGGCAGCCTCCTGGCACCGAGAGAGCGGCTACTATGGATCCGACTGCCAGCTGAACATCCGGCAGCATGGCCTTTGCTGGGCCGGCTGCAGCTATGCGCCTAGCGCTGGGCTGAAGCGTGTGCGCCGTGGCGGCGACTGTCTCGAGGGGCACGTATATATAGCCCATGAAATTAGCCTGGATAACTGGCCTACACACCCCGCTCCTCGAGGAGCTTTCGACAGCGCACAACCTCACGTCGACCATAATTTCTTTGGCAAGACATTGAGTGGTTCCTGCAGCCCTATAGCTGTGCTGGGCGGATGCCCGTCTGGCGCTTCCTCCGTCTGTGTGTCCCCGCAGCTAGCCTTCCGGGGGACTTGGTCGCCTTCGGAGCCTGTGCTCGACTGCGACGTCAGGCGGCAATTGGACTTGGCGAGCCCCTTCAAGAGGCTGAGGTTCGACTCATCCCAACAGCACGACCTGCGCTGGGAGCATGCCCCTACTTTTGCCAGTGTTTCTACGTCCTCGGCGACCGACCTATCGACACGACAGTACATGGACGCTTCGTCTTTCTTTGCGCAAGCCGATACGTATACGCAGCCCGCATTCCGACCATCGCTAATACTAGTCACTGCTCAGGAACAGTCTTGCAGCTACTCTCAACAAATTCCGGACACTCTTGGGAACTGCATGTCTTCGCTTGCTTTCCATGACCCGTCAACTGTGCCATTTGGACACCACCTCTGGTCTCGAGTGGCATTGGAGGCGTCCTGCCAAAACCAGCTGTCACTGGATGCCGTTCTGGCGGCTTGTCTATGGATAGCCCACAAGTTGCAGGAGCGCAGAGCGAATACGCCCGGTGCTGCGACGCTATCTCGTCTATCTGGGGTGCCTGTCCACCAGCTGCGGAAGGCGGAGCAAACTGTGATGGGCTGGCTCCACTGGGCCCCCCTCAGAAACTGGAAGAACCTCTGAACGACGTGCCTGCCTTCGGACGAACATGTTTCAGTCCCGCAAGCAGTCGCATTTAAGCGCTGGCCGGTGTATCGGCCCGCCACAACAACCAGGAGCCAGTAGGTCGCTACTGGCCCAGTTTGACGTTTTTAGTGGCCAACAATAAAACCAACAATAAAATGCAAGGCTTGCATCAGCTCGGGTGTAAAACCACACGCATGGACCGTGCATGTTATAAATTATTATCTGCATTTTTATTCCCGCGGCCACTCGCCATCGCACCAGCAAACGAACGGCTCATCGCTGCACTGCCTTTGCCGCCGTGCGTCTCCTCCCCACACCGCACTGGATGTCTTCTTGCAGTATGATACATAACTGAAATTGGCTTAGTATTAATACATACAGGTAGCTGAAACTGGCTGAGTCGAAACCCCGAGTTGTGTCCAGGTGCAGGTACTGGCAGCGGTATAGCGGGCATGTTGGTTCATCTTCTAAATCAAATGCTCTGCAGCATGTACTGGATGAAGACATATATACAGATACATACATACAGATATATGCACATATGTAAATATACAAATATGTATCAATACTCAGATGAATTAATATCTATAAATATGTATCTAAACCCTAAACAGATGTATGTATGTCTATGTATGTATATATGTGTGTATGTAAACATATACATATGCATCTATAAAAACATATATGTATACATATATATATACATATATGTATATGTACATGTGTATCTATCAATATAAATATATGCATATTTCAATGCACAAATCCATGATTATCTAAATATGAATACATACACATCTATCACTTCATATGTATATATACATGTATATAGATGCATACATACATATAAAAATTTGGATACATATATGTATAGATTTATGGATACATAATATCTATGAATGCATGTATATGTATATGTATATGTATATGTATATGTATATGTACTGTCCTATATGTATATGTATATGTATATGTATATGTATATGTATATGTATATGTATATGTATATGTATATGTATATTGTATATGTATATGTATATGTATATGTATATGTATATGTATATGTATATGTATATGTATATGTATATGTATATGTATATGTATATGTATATGTATATGTATATGTATATGTATATGTATATGTATATGTATATGTATGTGTATATGTACATATAATGTAATGAACCGCAATGAGGAGGGTGGACTGCGCATTGACGGGCGACCGGCGGCGGCATTTCCTGCCTGCTGTCACACTGCCACAGGTCATGGAAGCTGCCGATACCACAGAGAGCTGCAAAGCGCTCTGCGCCGCCGATGGCAGCTGCCGCTGGTTCACGTACAACGAGAGGACGCGCGCATGCTTCCTCACGCACAGCTGCGACCCGCAGCGCCCAAGCCCCGGTGCTCACATATTGGTGGGTGGGCCCCCGCGCCTGCCATCCCCCCCCCCCCCCAGCTGGCAGCCTTGCTGACCGTTGCGTGTCAATCCGCAGCAGAGAACGTCGGCGGGTCCTCCCCCACTTCGTCACGCCATCAGGACTACGGCGCAAAAGAGGTCCAAGCACCGCGCAAGGCGCTGAAGCGCAGCCCCTGCCTGGACAGCAGCACGGCGACCAGCGGCAACAGCACCAGCGCAGGCGATTGCGAGCCTGCATGCTACACGTCGCTGGGTGCCTGTCCCCATGTACATCGCTCTTTGGTTGGGGCTGCCTCCATTCATGAGGCCACTGCTTGAATATGCCATGATTGGGCTCGATTTTGCCTGTGGCAGCTAACCCACCCCCCAAAAAATCGCATCGCAGCAGTAGTTGTAAAAGTACCAGCCAGCCGCCGACTGATTTTATGCCGGCGGAAGCAGGACATGCCGCCGCCCATTGTGAGCAGCATGTAGATACATATAGACCCCACAGGGTTCACATGCAGCATGTTGTAAATATACCGCACAAGCAAATACGGTCCGCGGGGCCCAAATATAATGAATTGTTTTTGCACCTTCACATCGGAATATTCGTGGTGTACTTTCGAGTCATTTCTCCGTCGTAAGATTCTTTCGTCCTCTTCGCAGGGGGTCAAAAAAGTTGCTTATCCGCAAACCGTTTCTGTTTGTACGATGTAAGCATCATGATTTACCAAGGGAAGAACGTGGGGTGCGCCCCCAGTGTGCATCCGGGCCGCATACAGACCTCAGGGCGACTCATAATGGAGGGCAACAGGTTGGCATGTTGCAGACAGCTTCGCTTGTGCTGAAATTCCGTTGGTGTCACCCACACGCCGGCGGATACATACGTTGCAGAATGCCGGATCGGATACAATTGCCTGCTCTGGCGGTGCCCAAACCCTAGTAGTAGGGTCTGACCCTCTTTCGCAGAAATATTGTTTTTTTGAAGTTTATGTTTTTTGTTCTCATTACCACGCCGGTTCCCACGATTGAAATGGAAATGCAACGTGCTGACTTGCTGCGCTCCGCTGCCCAAGCCGAGTTGCTTTTAGAACCTGCTTTATCCAACCGCTGTGGGAACCCTAGGGATCACGGATGCAGCTTCCGGCCTTCCTCCTTCTTGCTCGGTTCCCGCGGTAACAACACAGCCCCGTCAGCACTGGGCCTCTCGCGCGTGGGGCAGGTTCTCATTCGCGGTGCCCTTATACCCCTGGATCCATGAGCCGTGCACCCCGATTCTTGCTCTCCGGTGCTCGTTGCGCCCGAGCTGTCCCTGCTGGGATGCCCGTGCCCCTGGGCTACCCCATGCACATGCATTAACCGCCCTGTGGGTTGCCAGCATGCGACCCGCGGGAGGTGTAGGTGCTGAGGGCTGGCGCGTGGCAGTGGGGGGACTGGGGGGTTGTTGGCTGAGAAAAAGTTGGTGTGCCGGAGCCATTGCGGCGGCACCAGCATGGCTATGCTGACCTACTTACGTACGGCTACATGCCTGCGGGTTGTGGTGGGGTTGATTTGAACCGGGAAGGGGGTGTCAGCGCCTCCCAAACCAGTTGGGTTAGGGAGTCGGCGGTGCCAGTCTAACGGGCGAGCCAAATAGTCGCCTACTTGGTGGCTTCCAGGTCGGGCAGCTCGTCGTCGTCGCTGTCCTCCTCGCCGTCCATGCCGCCCATCATGCCCTCCATGCCGCCCATGCCACCCATTGCCGCCCATCATGGCCTCCATGCCACCCATGCCTCCCATGCCGCCCATGCCGCCGCCGCCCATTCATGTTCTGGAAGTTGGCCATGTTGGACATGTTGGACCATGTCGAAGTCGCCGCCGCCCTCGCCCTCCTCGTCGTCCTCGTCCGCCCACTTGTCCCAGTCCGCCTTGATGTGCTGGTCCCTTGGGTCTTCTCCTTGGTCAGGCGCGGCCACCAGTCGTCGGTCCGCAGCCTGGAACACCACCAGGCTCGATCTTCCGGGGGCCCGCGCGGATCTGAGCCAGCAAAGGGGGCACCAAGCACACGCACGCACAAGCGTTCGTGACATGCTGTGCCAGTTGACATGTGGCGCCACTGAGGTGTGGGAGGAGTTTAAACCCCATAGCCCTCTTGGTAAGCTCGCGAGTAGAGGGAAAAGTACTCGCTGCATCACATACAGTTTCTCAAACAAACAGAAAGTCAACACCGTGCCCGCGCCCTTATGTGGCATCCAGACAGGGGGCCACTGCAGGAAGAGGAGCAGAGAAAGAGAGGGACAGAGAGAGAGAGAGAGAGAAACAGAGAGAGAGAGAGAGAGAGAGAGAGAGAGAGAGAGAGAGAGAAACAGTTAGAGACAGGGCGAGAGAGAGACAGAGACAGAGACAGACAGAGAGAGGAGGGGGGGGGGGGGGGGGGAGTGGTGTGAGGTGCGGCGGCGGCGGTGGTAGTAGGTGGCCAGGGTTGACTATTGGGAGACATTACCCCCACCGTGACAGCGGTTTTGGGCGGGCGGCGGGTTTGGGGGAGTAGGTGGAAAACATTCGATATGCCCCGCCAGATGGCGGAGAGGCGTCGTTGTCTGGACGGTAGGATGGCTCGGACTATGCCAAGAGGGGAAGGCGGGAGGGCTGGCGGCCAGTGCTGGCTGCTGGTGTCGCCGGTGTCGCCCGGTGCAGCCGCGGCCGGCCGCTCCGCTGGGCCGGGCCCAGGGGCGGCCATTTAGGGGGTGGGGGGGGGGGAGGGCTCGCACCTTGCACTCCTCCGGCTTGATTTCCTTGTTCATTCAGCAGCGTCAGCGCGTACCTCCTTATCGCCACCGGCAGTGCCCTTGAAGTCAAGCTTGCCCGCGCCGTCCACGTTGTCGAAGGTGATGCTGGGGCTGGCGCAGTCCTGCACGTCCAGTGTGATCCAGAGCTTGTCGGCGCGCTGCGCCCAGAACAGCGTAGGGGTAAGCGTCGTCATGGCGCCGGTGCTTCGTGGGCCGGATCTGCGAGGGGAAGTCGTTGCTGGCGGAGTGGAAGGACGGGTGAGCGATGTCTGGTGAGCAGGAGGCTGAAGGATGGGCTGGGTGAAGCGTTGCAGATCGCAACTGGAGCGCGGCGTGCTCACCCTCGCGGATCCGCCGCGGCCGATCGGCAGCCCGGGCCCGGGCCGGCGCACCAGCAGATATTATGACATACGGGTACCCGGGTATAATACTCCTACTATTGCAGGCGGCGGCGGAGAATGAGTACCAGTACAGGTACATCCTACTGGAGCTGCCTAAACGGCCGTCGTCGAGATGCTGCAAGGGTTTCACTGCCAGTCCTGTCCCGGGGGCGAAAAAAAAAGTAAGGATTAACATCCAGTACTGGTACCGAGAAGATGGTCGGGATGGGCCGTGGGCGGCAGGGCGGCGGGCGGTAAGTACCGGTAGCGGCTTCTGTTGATGATCTCCTTCCAGTACTTGCTTTTCAACACGTAACTGTGCCAGGTACTGCTGAAGCGGTGGATTTGCTACTGTCCTTTAATTTGTGATTCACACTACCTTTAGTACCGGTAGCGAGTCGCTAGCGACCAGCAGCAACCGTCCCTGTAACGGGCCGGCGGGCGAAATAAAGAAAAAACAACCGCCAGCAGAAGGCGCCGGCGCTGACGATGGGGCGGTTTTTTTTCGCCCCGCTGGGACGGGGCGGTTGGTCACACACTGTACAGTTTCCACGCGGGGAAGATGTACAGACGACATATCACGTTTGAGTTTATTTGGTCCTAAGGCAGGTCCGATTTAATTTTATGTTTTAGAACCCCCCCCCCCCTCTGTTTCCACCCCTCTACTTTATTTATGTTGATCTCACAGTACTTAGTAGAACATGCCCAAAGTTGCATAATAACTACCACTGGGCATGACTTTTTATGGTTTCAATCATGACTGTGTGCAGAAGGGTGTTCGTTCCTGCCATAATGCAAGCATAAACTGGAGAGGGGGTGGGGGCACTTTTTTTGAACCATCACCATATTAACAGTCAGCATCATGAACAACCCAACCATACGGTGGCCTATCACCCCTTCATGTAGTGCTATGATGTTGCGAAGCTGCTGTATGCCTGGCCTAGATATTAAATACATTTGCGTCCCGTTGCTAGCGGCTATATATCCACGTAACTAACACAGTATATTCACCTGGCGGCGGTGCGGGGCTGAGCCTTCCAGCCTTCTCATCGCACCGCTTCCCAAGCAGCCGCCACCACTGCTTAATGTACGTGAAACATAAAGTTGAGGTCACTTACAAAGTGAACCCCCCCCCCCCCCTCTTGTCCTCTCCGGAAAGTAGAGTACTAAAACATAACATTGAAATCGGACCTGCCTAATATCCAAACGCATTATGGGTAAAAAGTACTAGCAGAACAATTCTTGTCAGTACCCGGTACCGGATCGTATTCCTGTAGCGGTGCTGCGCTGCTCAGGTTGCGTGGCCCACATCCGGCGAATGGATAATCCCTGGGGTTATCACGCTTCCTTGGATTGTCCCGGGAAAATCCGCCTACTTACGTGGATTATTTATTGGAAATCTTTGCCCTCATCATCAAAAACCATCGGTGTGACACGACAACATCCAATTGCATCCATGTGTTATCCATGGCCTCGGATACTCTGGGATCTGGCCGGTTCCATCCAGGATAGAAATCGGATGTCTGGCTGCTCGACATACATATTCACCGTAACCTGGCTAACCGGATCTCATGTGAAAAAAAAAAATGTGCAGCTAAAATTAATCTTTCGCGGATTGGGCCGGAACGAACGTGATAGTTCACGTTATATCGTTCGGACTAAAATTAATCGTTGCTTAAAAGTTCCCTATCAACTGAGGTTGGGAAACGATAATCGAGTGATGCCCCAACCGCGGTGCCAAGCCCTAAATCGGTGGTGCAATCGCCGCTACGATGCTCTGGAAATTTCCGGAATCATCGGGCGCCGATCCGTACAACGGCCACTGGCATTCCCGGCAAGCGGCGGAGGGGGTGGGGGCAGCAGCTCTAGACCCTTCTGACTAGACCCTCAGCGGCATCTGTAATTCATCGACTCTGGTCTTTGGCAAAAACTTTCTGCCCAGCGCCTACCTGCCTGCTTATATGGAAGTACCCGGTAGTTTAACCCATAAATATTGCACACCCCCGACTTATATAGCTGACATACCATTTATTAACATGCAAAGCCCCTAAAACCCTCAAAACCCTGAGCCCCCTGAAACATGCCTACTAGGACCACTCTTCCGGTAGACCCGCGCCTCATGGCGCAGGATATGACAGGATTTCTTGAATTTCGCAGCTGGCTCTTGCTTGTACGGGTAATTAGTATGACAGCAAATGCATGCTGCTACCACGGTACCCGTACAGGGTACCAGTACTGACGTTGCTGCCCTTTTTGTAATTCACACCAGTACTGACAAACAAATGCTGGACGAAGGATTTGTGACCCCGGCGCCCCCCGATCCTGTCCCCCCCCCCCCCCCCCCCTCCGGCGCCTGGCGGCCCGCCCCGTAATTTATTCCAGAACTTGACAGCAGAGTCGCGGAGTTACTGACAGACCAAGCGTCAACACCCAGCTGGTGAAACCTGCACAGGGAGACCGCCACGATACTGGAGACGAGGCCACACACGCGCTCCTTAGGGACATCGAGAATCACGCAACGCCGGGTAGCGGGTCGCGTTCGCGCCGTCGCCGAGCAGCAGGACGAGACTCGGCAGTAGCACTAACGTCCCATCCGGCGCGACTGTTGTACGGGAGAGCTATCCGCCAGTACTTTGCACCTGAACCTCGCAGCAAAAAGCCCAATAACCGGTTCATCATCATATCATCATCTAGCGATACGGCACAGCAGCAACGCAGCAGCAAAGCAGCGGCACGGGCGGCGTGCGTGACCGTCAGGTCAGCTTCCTACCGGCTCAACCCGCGACAGCTGCGACCGCGTCCGAAGGCCGGAACCAGCGAGCCCAACTAGCCATCAAGGAAGCCGGTAAGGAATTGATGGTATCTCGGCCAGGGGTCTGGCTTTTGCACCCCACGGAGAGACCGTCGGCCCACTGACAGCGGCTTCAGGGGTCTCTAGGCGGAGGCGCGTCTTATTTATTATTCATATTTTTATTTTTTATTTTCCGCCCGTCCCGGGCCGGGCCTGGAGAACCCGAGGCGTGTAGACGCCACATGCGCGAGACTGCTGTACGGACCTTTCACGGCAAGACGGTCGGGGGAGGGTTCGCTTGGTTGGCGGCGAAGGGGGGGTTGCGCCGGTGGGACAGGCGCGCTTATCAACCCCCTCCCCCCCCCCCTTTCCAAGGCTCCTCGACAAACGGCCTCGCTGCTTTGTTTAATGCGCGCAATGCCAAGTCACGACTCGCCAGCCCAGCCGGAGCCCGGCGCCACCGAAGGTGCGATACCCCCCCCCCCCTCTCCCTCCCACACACATAAGAACCCCTTCACCCCCCCCCCCCTTCCTGCTAGTGCTCGCCCGGAGACGAAAAGTGAAAATGCAGCCGCGTGACCAAACCGCAAGGCGCCGACTGCAGCTGAGCCCCCAACACCCTCGCCCTCTCCCCTGCCTGAGTAGGCCCACGGCAGGTGTCGTCATGGCGTCTCGGCTGGTGGCCAGCCAGGTGGCGACAGCCGCAGCCGGAGGTAGCGGCGGCACCTGCGGATGCGGAGGGGGAGCGCGATGTGGAGCCCCAGGTTAGCGCACGCAGCCCCTGCTGCCTGTTGCCTACTGCGCCCGGATACCCACCCCTACCCTGTATGAGGTCAAGCAGGCCTGCTTAGCAGCGCTGTGCTGGTGTGCTTTGTAGGAGCAAGTGGGCAATGGCGCCGACCTGCAGACGGGAAACTCCGAGGACAGCACCCACACAGCCGTGATCGACATCCCGACGGACGCCAGCAGCTCCGATGAGGCGCCACCGGCGGCGGCCCTGTGCACGAGCCGTCACCACCGCCCAGCCTGCCACCCATTGCCACGACCGCCGCGGACGCGGCCTCTGGCAGCCAGCGCGCCCGCACGGATCCCGCGCGCCGTACCGGCATCTGGCTGACCCGCTGGCGGGTGCGCGAGCGGCCG
>VCJN01002777.1:0-74574 GCA_006384855.1 Tetraselmis striata
GTCTCTACTACATCGGATATCGGCCATACTGTGTTTATTCACCTCCCACATTACGCATTTGCGCCATGTATGATAAATTAGGATTCGTGGTACGCTACTGTTCATGAGTCATAGTATCGAGGAAATCACGCCTTAACATACCCAGCATAATTAAAATATACTGGGGATTACAGCCACATGCCTGTCACATGCCATAAGTATCTTCCCCCGCTACAAATACAGGTAAGGATTAGCGACTACTAGTCGCTAACTGTAGCGAGTAGCGCCTAGCGAGTTGAGTTACCTCGGGAAGTCCTAGCGCCCCATCCAGTTCAAAACCGCCTCATCCCCTGTTACCCTGAAGACGCATATTTCGGCCACATCGCCACATCTGCCACTGACAACCTGCCTATGCCACCGACCAACTGGGTCGTCGATGCTTATCTTGCGGACAGCACTGTCGATACGCAGGCGACCACCGCGCACAGCCACAGTATGCGGTCTGAACACGTCAAGGCTCTTGAGCTTGAGCCTGAAGGTAAGACACATGTGCCTAGTAGTATTGCCATCAGCCCCGCTATGCAATCGAAAAACGCTTCGTAACGACCTCTACGTCCGATAATGATTTTATACTACTATCAGGCATACTAATTTACTACTATCAGGCACTGCTAAAACACACATTACCCGACCGTCCACACTGTTTTATAAAATGCTGTTAAACTCCGGCGGTGCGACACACTGTTTTGTAAATAACGCCGAGAGGCCCGCCTGCCCGCAAATATTCAATGATACTGGTATACCGGTACATGTACCGCGCCACTGGAAAATTATCAAATTATCCCGTATATATACAGCCCTACACGTTACTACTGTACGGATGCCCGCCGCGGCCGTATTACGCCTTTAGCGTCTGAGTCCTGCACATTTCAGTTGCACATTTGTAGCAGAGGTTAGTTTGACCAACTTGCAGAATAATTTCAACGTGTTCTCGTGTGTCATTTCTCATAATCACTACCTAGCCAATAGCTAAACTGCCGGCACCCAAATTACGCTTCCCGGCGGCCACACTGTCACCTATATCCGGCCGAACCCCGCTCTATTGATACACATGCCAACACCATTGATGCGATATACATGCCAACACCATGGCTTTACAAGGATCCCTGTGATGTCTTCTCTTACGCCGTAATTCGTGAGTGCGACGCAACGGACGCACTGTTGCTCAATCAATTAAATCGCGATTTTTCCGTTGTTACCACCCAGTGATCTATTCTGCTCATTATGTACTATAACGAATTGAAATCTTTATACTTAAACATATAAACAAGCATGCCAGCCGTTGAAATTCCCTTCAAGCGATAGCGCCCCGGCTTCAACTTCGAAATGCCATTGCTCTAAGATGCCCACCTACCGCCGGCAAAACACATTGCCACTCAGCACCTGCCGAATCAGAAAAAAACACACAACGCAATTAAGCGCCCTTTTAGACACAGAATTTATTGGGTAATTGCCTCCGCGCCTTATGCTGCACTTATCCTATTTGTCCGAACATGCAATGCTGGCATGCGCATTTGCATTGACTCCCGACATATATATATATATATATATATATATATATATATATATATATATATACGCCGAATAAGATTCCCATTACCACACGCCACCATGCTCACAGTAGATATGCTATCCGGCTATATTGTATATATTCCGCCCTCGACAGAGTTTTAGGCTAACACCATCCTGCAATCAAACATATACGGATGTCCACACAGTATCGTTCAAAACTCAGTTCGGTCTTTTCGAATTCCAGGTCATGACATTTGGACCGTCCAATAGCCCATCGGCGATTCAACGCTTGATGCTGGGTAACGTTATTTTGCATCCGCATAACACCGCGTTTATTCCTGTCTAGTTTGACAACGTTTTGGTATTGGTATCTCCCTCAATGAACACTACATACACCTGAAAACCACACGTGTTTTGCTTGCCAAACATCACATGCTGCTGCAACTGCCTTAACCAACAAGAATAGTTGGGCCATTACATAGCCAACGGGGCACGCGCCCTTCCAAACATTGTGGCCATTCGCAATTGACCCCCGCACCACAACTAACGTTATTATTTTTTGAATACGGCAGTTTATATCGTAAGGATGGAATGAATATACATACTATCGCATGACCACACCCCTTTCATAATATTTGTGGCTTACCTTTTACGCACTTACAGAAAATATATATGCTTATGCATACGCCTTAACCGCTATCTTACTTTAGGAAGCTGCAAAGGGACACTTCCGACGGCAGTGCGCCTATAATACCAAAGTTTCACGATATACCCACGCCAAGTACGGCACCTATGCCCAGTACGAACTTTTTCGCATTAATACGCTTTGACAATATGACGCTGCTTTATACAAAATGGTTCTTAGATCACGCTCAGACCACACTATGCATACCACTCTCCGTCACCTGCCCGCCCAAGCCGCTGTCACTCACTACCATACCTAGCAAACCACTGACCTCCGCCCACACCTGGAAGCCCGTGCTCGACATATTATATTGCAATAAAAAGCTCTTAGAATGAGGCCGATGCCCGGTCTCGTCGTCCGGATTTACGCCAATACTTAACAACACACGACATTCAACTTCTTGACACAGACCTACCAACACGTTGCCCGATCTTCTCTCGTATTTACCATGCACTACTTCCACCTTCAAGTGAATCCCGAATTGATAATCGGCCATTCGCCACAACTATACCACCGAAGCAAACTACGACTATTGTAACCGTATTCGCAATCACGTAATAGAATTCCAGCAACGGGTTATGCTGGATAGTATATATGCATGCCCGCCTCGGACATGTTCTGTCTTGATTTGGTCATTCCGGAAGTACTGTACCCACGCTGCCGGCCACCTTGCTTGATGCCGCACTACTATTTGGAAAACATATGGTGACCCATTATGCGCAATAGGGGTTGCCCACAGACTTGCCTACCTGCCAACCTGCGATAATTTTCATAACAACCTATAGGCCCCGTGTCTCCCGTACATCCACACATCTGCCCCTAGGTATTTTTTCCCATAAAATTTGTTATCACTGGCCTGCCGCCCTCTGCGAAATATCTTAGCCGCTACACCCACACTTGTATACACATTTACAATACAAACCCACTTCATCCCTTGTCGTATCCACCTAGACGCTCATCGGCTTGTGCGTTTTCTTATTTACAATATTTTCCACCCCCACGACCTTTGTCGCATAATAATGGAAGACCGCACTCCCCGCTTCACCTCGGTTATGACAAAACATGATCCGCTCGTGCTCGTTACATAATGACGCCTGGCCAAATAACTTATCCCTCGTCGGTTTCTACCAATCCGCAACTACATGCACTCCGCTTGACGCCCGCTACGGAACAAACCCGCTCACACCCGCTAACTTCTTATAACAACACGTGGACTCTGCGGATTACATTGACATCGCCAAAATACCAGATGCAGAAATACATTACTAAAAGTTAGAACTTGCCAATACCTGAGTATTAAGCATATGTAGCATATGCCAACCGTTAAACTCGCCCCAATACAGCATGGATATCAACGTCACACATATTGCTTCGCAGTCAGCTTGTCAAATTCCGCCTGCCAACTCCGCTTGCCTTTTGCTATGGCAACGTCACACATATTGCTTTGCAGCCAGCTTGCCAAGTCCGCCTGCCAACTCCTGCCAACTCCGCTTGCCTTCAACTATGCACTGCCATCCCGTATTCCACGATTCCTGGGGGCCATATGCTAACCTGAATTTTCGTAGTGATATGCTCCATGGTTATGCCCGACACAATCTTGTCCCTGTGGTTATGCTTACGCACACTGATCATCGTGCCCTGTCCGCCGAATACCCCGCCCGCTTCCCTTGCGTATCCCATGGGTCTACTTTTTTTGGGCCGGGATGGAATGTTAGGGTTACCACCATAACCCTACCTGCATACCTATATCCGCACACCTATACAATCATACTCGTACCACTCACTTCCTTATATTAACGCAACTACTACATACAACTAAGCTGCCGATCCGCCCACACACATATGCCGCGTGCTTGCCACACGTCATGCCCTCGTCAGCCGTTATGCCCCGATGACTCCCTGATGACTCCAAGCCTAGATTGCATATCCAAGCCTAATGCATGCATGCGAACGGCTGCCAAGCCGATAGTTGTATAAAGCCGTGTACACCTCGGTACACTGTAACAAGATCCTTTGCTGCAAACCTTTTCCTTGTCTATGCTAAAGTCTCTCACCTAAAGCTTACAACCCCACAGCCCTGCGCAGCGGTCACTTTGCCACTAAACCCTAAACCATCACTATCCGCAAACCCACAGCCCCGTTGTGTGGTCGGCATGTCCACCGCCATTTCCAAACATAACTTTACAGCCCTGCGCAGCGGCCGTTCCGCCTCAAGCCTCATCATCTTCCTCACCACCCCACTATCCCGCGTAGCGGCCGATGCGCCCACAGCTCTGCTAGCCTACATCACCGAGAAGCACTTTGCACTCCTGGCAGCTTCGCCCGGCATCTGCCATGCCCTGCCCCGGTGATCCCTAGCTTAGATTCTTGGCTATGTTCGCCCCACACAGCAACTTGCCCGGCTGCGGTCACCCTAGCCATCGGCGAGTCAATCCCGGGGATTGGCTTCGATACACCCGACCTAGAACCTAAGTTATCGGTCACTTCAGCAGTCGTGAGTGGTGTCGACTGAGAGGTCTCAGTGAGCCTTGCAAGAAAATAGCACGCATCCCCAGGCATTCCCAAGCCTAGGGGTGCAAAAACGAGTCAACCGATTTGCCCTCACGCACCTAGCGTCCAAACTCAGCGGCGGTCTTACCTACCAGGACCGGGCCGTGGCCGAGATCCTATGGCTACGAGGGTTGTGCAGGGTCTAGGGCTCTTGTCTGGCCACGCTGGGTGGTGCGTTGGCGCTTACAATGTGCCGTCTGGCACGGTGAAGGTAGAGATATCACAAGGGAGCTGCGCCCTCGCGGCAATCCTTAGTGCTACCTGCACTACGGTGGATTTGTTACTGATGGCTTTTTGTAACTCACACCAGAACTAGTAGTCGCTACTACCAGTACACGCAAAACCCGCTGCGGGTAAGGCCAGTAAGAATTGTTAGTGTGTTTTAGGTGCCATATAGTCGCTATATGTCGCTCAAAGGGGGGGGGGGGGGGGGGGGGGGGGGGGGGGATTTTGTAGCTGGGCAAAGTTTGGTAGCTAGTATTTTCCGCTTTGCATACCGGCTCCAACTAACCGCCGTACCGTACGCACCGCACAGCCCTTACCAGCACTGCCGCCGCCGCGCTAGGCCGGCATGCTGTTGTTGCCCCGAGCGCAAATACATGTCAGTCCATAATGTGACAATTATACGAGTGCGATATACTGCGAGTTAGTACCTGAGTGTACTAGTACAATGTGTACCTGTGATTACGAGTATATGTACTTTATAATGCTGCCATGTGGTAAGCGTTGTGTAAACCAAATATATTTGTATCGACAAAACACTGTAGCCTCTTGCCTTTGCACCACCACCGCACACCACTTTTGTTTGTCTTTGAGTCTCTATCCTGTTGAGACTGTCACACTTAATTGTCGGAATAACCACGCGTACCTCACGTCGCCAGCCTTCGGCTTGGGTAGCTGACACCATGTCGGTATCCACCAGGCACACCGTGAAGGGGGAGGTGAAGTGGGACGGCAAGGAGTTTTCGGGTTTTCCGATAAGCCCGTGATCCACCCCCTAGAGCAGGATTGGCTAGAGGCCCGTACCGTGCGCAGCAAGCTATAGAGTATGCAGTGAACGAACCGGACCCTAGCCTATCCTTTGAGCTCGTTGAACACATTGTAGTAGTCGTCGTGGTGTATGAGCTGCCCAGCTCGCCATCCTCGGGCAATAAGAGGCGGCATGTGACCGGCGAGTCCGCAGCCGCCGCATGGCAGCCGCATGCTCCAAGACAACCTAACCTGTGGGATGCGATGGAAGAGTTGCCCAATCCGTCCCACTTCGAGTTAGCCTGGTGGGCACACTCCAGATAGAGGGGGGAGGGCAGCCATAGAACACTACTGTTGTATAACCGTGTGCTTTGTGCTCTGAATGTTGCCCTCATGCATTGATATGCACACCTACAGGTGTGGCATTTGCCCCCTACACAATATATGGACAATTGTTGCACCTTTCCAATTGACATTGAAGTTGATAGTACTTTACACAGTACATCAGCCAGCTACAAAACTTATGGAGGGCGGGTCGGATTAGAGGGGGTACCTAAAACACACTTACAATTTTGACTGGCCTCATGGGTGGCGCGTGCGATACAGGTATATATGATCCATACATTGCTCGCGTCGCGCTACCTACTTCGCACGCATACATTGCATGTACGGGTACTGCAGTCGAGTCGTATGCGGTGCCGGGCGGTAGTCGTTGTGATGACATAATAACCGAGCAGTAATCGCAGTTACGCTCGATTAAGCGGGCATCAAGCGCCGGGCGGGTAATGATTATACGATATACAGTACTAAGCGGCGCTTCGCGCCGGGGATTTGTGGAGGTGCCCCTACCTCTTGGGTTGAGCATGGTGCGGGATGCGGGCCGCTTTCAGCCGGCTTGTAGTGTTGATCTTGTGATACTATTTTTTCCGGGTAATACTGCTTTTAGCGTTAGATTAGATTTTTCAGTAATTAATTTTTTACAAGAGACGTATTCTTATTTTGTAAAACAGATTAAATAATCTGCAAGCCGCGTAAAAGCGGGCCGCTGACTACTGGTGTGCATTACAAAAGGCCAGTACCCAACCCACCGCTAAAAGCAGCATCACCCCCCCCAGAAAAAGCAGCACTACAAGATCAGCAATACCGTACAAGCCGCCTACAGGCGGCCCGCATCCCGCATGAGGCCGCGCAGGTCGGGCCGGTCGTCCGGTCTACGGGGCGGGCACGCCGCGAATCGCCATGCCCGCCGCCTGTACCGGCACCGGACTCCAGACGCCATCGTTCGACCGTCGCCCGTCCGTCGACGGACGCTGGGCCCCTGTTAGACTCTAGCTTAAGCCTGTTCTTTAGGCCCTTTAGGATGCAGCGGAAGGATTTAGAAAGTATGGCCAATCTCTTCTGGTTACAGGGGTTCCTGGGTTATAGTTCTGTCTCTGAATTCTACCTAGTAGACTTGTCCGAGGCGGTATTTATACCCGCCGAGGTCATAGTCATACCTGTGCTATGTTAGCCGGGTGTCATGGGATACCCGTGCTGTGTTAGCCACGTAAGGCTTGAGTCAGAGAACTCTAGAGAATTCCAGAACAGTCTTCGGCCTTATACTACTAATATTTACGCCCGCAATACTAATATGTACAGCGACTCCGCGGATGCGTAGTCGTACTACCTTTGCGGGGGTTATACCTGCTAGTATAGCAGAACATTATGGCTATAGGGAAATGGAGTATAACACTCTCTCCCCCTTAAGCACGAGCGTCCTCGCTGTGCAGGTGTCACAGAACTACAGGAAACTACAGTCTTGATTTTGAAGTTCAGGCGGAAGGTACTCGGCTTGGGTAGCGATTCCGGAACCGAGTGAAGTCTGGGCTCTCAGTAAACTGTCGGTATGGTTTAGACAGTAAGAACGACCGGAAAATGTCCAGGTGCTTGACTCCGCGTAGGGGCTCCCAGGTGTCTTCGCTTGGTACGTTGTACGGGAACGCCCATCGCACTCGAAACAGTAGTCCAGTGCCATTGTTGTTGAAGGCAACATCGAGTATGTCTTGAACATGGAATCGGTTTGCGTCGTGGACAATCGGTACTCGTTCAGACTTCGCCGGTTGGTCAGGGTCGTCATACCACTTCTCCAGCATACTCGCGTGCACCACGTCGTGGACTCGTACGCCCGCAGGTAGTTGCAATCGGAAAGCAACTGGCGAGATCTGCTCTGTAATGACGAAGGGGCCCACGTAGCGATCGCGTAGCTTAGCACAGGGTTGCTGAATAAACTTCAGATGAGACGCTTTCAGCTTAACTCTGTCGCCGGTCTTGAATGGTACGGGTAGTCGTTTACGATTAGCTGCAGTCTGCATACGAGTTTGAGCCTCCAGTACGCAATCATGCGCGAAGCGATGAAGCTCCTGTACATACTTGACGTGTTCCGGAAGAGCTCGAGTTGGCTCGGTTGCGAGTTGAGTAGTAGCAGGTGTAGTCGGCTCGAATCCCAAAGTCGCCTTGAAAGGGGACATAGCAGTCGAAGTCGACTGAGCAGCGTTGATCGCAAACTCCACGTTGGTGAGGTGGTTGACCCAATCATCGTGCAGGGGGTGCACGTAGCAGCGTAGCACTTGCTCCCAAGTTTGGTTAGTGCGTTCCGTCTGGCCATCGGTTGCTGGATGAAAAGCTGTAGAGATGTTCAGCTTAGTACCTATGGTCTTGAACATATTTTGCCAGAATTCCGACATAAATCTGGGGTCTCGGTCAGAGATGAGTTTAGCCGGTAGGCCGAAATGACGAAAAACTGAGCGATGCATAATCTCCGCCAGGCCTTCAGCAGTAACTGTCTTCGTAGTTGGCTCAACAATTACTCGCTTTGACAGTAGACATACGAAAATCACTACTGAGTCATACCCCTGGCACTCCGGAAGATCTGTGATTAAATCCAGGGATATTACCTCAAATGGTCGTGACGGTACGTCATGGGGCTGAAGTAAGCCGTATGGCTTATGCCGGGCCGCCTTAGTACGTTGACAGGTAGGGCAGCGTCGCACGTAGTTAGTGACAGTCTGTTTCATACGGGGCCACCAGTACAGTTCCACAGTACGCGCCAGTAGTCGTCGTCCTCCTGGGTGTCCAGCAGTAGGCGCGTCATGTAGTTCGTACAGTGCTCGTTGTCGCAGGTCCGCCACATTTGGTACGTAAAGTCGTGAGCCGTAGGCGTACAGTAGACCATTACTGTGACGTACTAGCCAGGATGGTAAAGCTTTCCGCGATTTCAGGTACTCGTCGGAGTCATATGCGGTCTTGATTTCGTCGTAAAACTTGTTGTCCGCCTGTAGTCGCGACTCCATAGCAAATAAAACTGAATTTATTTCGCAGTCAGCCTCGTTTTCTGACCAGTTGTTCAGCAGATCTAGCTTCTGTAGCGCATCCTTCAAGTCGGGTCGCCGAGAGAGGGCGTCCGCATGATTGGCAGCTCCTCGCTTGTAGACGATGTCCATATGTCGTTGGTAAGGCGCAAACACTTGCAGCCATCGTACTTGCCGCGTCGACAAATCGCGTTGGCGAAAGAAGTGCCGTAGCGTGTCATGGTCGGTGATGACCGTAAAGCCCGCCGCTCCATCAAGGTAGCATCGGAACTTGATGAGTGCATCACGAACCGCTAACAACTCTTGCTCATGTACCGGGTAGTGAACTTCGTGTTTGTTCATCTTGCGTGCATGGTACGCGACAGGTCGAAGTCCTGAGCCTTGATCTTGCAGCAGCACAGCTCCCACTGCAAATCCAGAAGCATCTGTATACAATGTGTAACGGGCGTCCGCAGATGTGTCCGGTATACTCAGTACAGGTGCTCGTACCATTGCGTCCTTTAATGCACGAAACGCTGCATCAGCACGAGGCGTCCACACAAACTCCGGTTGATTCTTCGTCAGGTCATGTAGTGGCGCCGCAATAGCCGCGAAGTTATGGATGAACTTGCGGTAATAGCCAGCAAGGCCGAGAAAACCTCGTACGTCCTTTACTGTCTTCGGCACGGGCCACTGTTGAACTGCTTCCACCTTCCGGGGGTCCATCTTGATCTGTCCTGCCTCGACGATATGGCCCAAAAACTCCACGCTAGTACTGCCGAACGAACACTTCGACAGCTTGATATGCAAGTGATGTCGTTGCAACTCCCGTAGCACCAATCTGATGTGCTCGAGATGCTCTTCAGCTGTCTTGCTGTAGATCAGCACGTCGTCCAGGTATACCACGCAGAATTTGCCGAGATATGGGCTCAAAACACGGTTCATCATAGTCTGGAATCCAGCTGGGGCGTTTGTCAAGCCGAAAGGTAACACACAGTACTCGTAGAGTCCATAGTGTGTCCGGAACGCTGTTTTGTGGATGTCTTCCGGTTTAATTCGTACTTGATGGTAGCCTTTGTACAGGTCCAGAGTACTGAAAATAGTCGCACCATGCAATGAGTCCAATAATTCGTCGATACGAGGAAGCGGGGTCCGGTCTTTCTTCGTAAGGTCATTCAATTTACGGTAGTCCACACACATACGCAGAGTGCCGTCTTTCTTACGCACAAATAAAATTGGGGCGCCGTAGTTTGACTTGGACGGACGAATCCACCCTTTTGCCAACAATTCCTCCAGTTGTGACCGTACCTCCTGCAACTCCGCTGGTGACATACGGTACGTTCGTTCTTTGGGGGGTTCATCACTCTCCAGGTTGATCTCAAAGTCGAACTCGCGCTCCGGTGGCAGGTCAGTAGGCTCCGCGATGATGTCTGCAAACTCCATAAGGGACTCCTTGAGCTCCTCGGTCCACTCGGTCGACTGGTCCGTGCGCAGCTCAGCTACCGCATCGAACACCTCGCGTACCGCAACAGCAAACAGTTCCTCGCCGCGACTCTTCCTCAGCTCCTTCGCCATCTTAGCCGCGTCCAGGTGGTAAACCGTCGTAGGTACTGTATACTGTTCCGCTGTAGCAATGTGTTGTCCAGTCTTCCGGTGTTTAATAATTTTAGCAGTCCAGTCGATGTCAGGATTAACTGTTTCCAGCCAAGGTTGTCCGAGAATAATGTCGAATTTCTCCAGGTCTGTAATCATAGCGTCCAATTTATAGTCGAAAGCTCCTACGGTAAGTACTTCGCTCCTCAGCCGTTTGGTACTGGTACTCATACTGCCGTTCGCCAGTTTTATACGGTGTTTTCCTCCGGACACTGTAGGGCACTGATGCAATTGCACCCATTCGATACTCGCAAAATTTTCGGTTGCACCAGTCCACCAGTATTTTACAGTGTCGTCCTCGCAATTCGCCAGTAATAGTCAGCAGTCGGGTACCACTCGGTGAAGATACGTTGCACAAACGCGATGTGGAGTCTTCGCCAGGTAGTCGGACGTTACGGTTGACATATTCATCAATTTGTTCGCCGAAGCTTTCGTACCGTAGTGGGTAGCGTACTGTCTCCGTCTCCAGATAACCCGTACTTCGTGCCTCCAATAATTTCTTCCAGGTTGTCCATAATGCACGGTTCAAAGGGGTCTTCGTAGGTACAGTATTACGACGAACGCGATACAGGTATACGGGACACCGGTTGTCTCCCGTCCGCTGAGTGCCGAGGTACCGTAGATTGCTCTCCTGTACCCGGTACCCAGTTTGCTCGAGTAATCGTCGTACTGCTGTTGTCTCCGGCGTCGCGTCCGTGTCGCCGCGCTTGCCTTCCGGAAACCAAATCAGTCCGCTGTCTTCTACAGTCAGAAGCACTCGTCTTCCATCGGTTACTAGAACCTTCGAGTGCGTCCACTCAGGCTTCGGTGGGGTTCTCAGGTGCTGCGGTAGAAACCGTACGCCGGCGCCATCGTCAGCGTAGATCTGTGTCGCCCATCGAGTGGGGCCAACATCTTGTCTCGCACCTTCTATGCCATCGTTCGTTGGGCACGTAAACACAGAAGTCTCCGCTGGCAACTCATCCACCAGACGAAAATTTCTAAGTAGTCGAAACCACGGCTTACGCGACCATTTTGGGACCACAATAATTGCTCGTAGATGCGGATGCAATAACTTCTGTCGAAGGTAGTGGCCCAAAAATTCTTCAATTCGGTCATACGGGGCATTTAGCCAAATACGCCGATATTCTCCGAGATCCTGTTCCTGAAATGGGCGCGTCGGACAGCAAAAACTACCAGAAACTTGAGAATTCAGGCCGTCATTATCGCAAGCTCCGTCCAGGTCGCAGGGTCCGTATTTCTTCGTATACTCGTGAAATAATTCGCGATGTACCATCCAGTCGCTGAAATCCTTGTGGAGGAAATCAGGCCTCAATGTCGTTTGAGGATACGAGGGCTGTACTTCTGTAGTCTCGCGAGCCGTTTTAGGGGACAGTCCTTCACCCTGTCGCGCGCCGCGCGCGGCCGACTCACGTCTTAGTTTCCCGGCCGGGTCTTTCTGGGTCGATATTCAGAAATCTTCTTCTTCTTGCTCGGGCACGCGGACGCAACATGACCTTTCGCCCTGCAGATAAAGCAGCGACCTTCCTTCTTAAATCTCTCAAACTCCTCCTCGGTCAATCGCCGCGCCATCAACAGGTCGTCTTCTTGTTCTGTAGTCTCACCCTCAGCACTGCTGTAGTACTGCTCGTCGTCGTCGCCATCGTCGTCCATGATGTTTAGGCGCTCGCGACGGATCTCGCGCGCGGTGCACATCTGTCTCCCGCTCCGCAGCTTCAACAGCCAGGGCTGCCTGTACAGCTTCTGCCAGGGTCTTAGGGTTTTTCAGGGCAACTTCCTTTCGAATATGGGGTTTCAGTCCGCGCTGGAAGTCATGTACATTATCTTCCTCGTGGCGATGTGGTAACTCCAGTAGTTGCTCGCGGAAATAATTCGCGTACTTCTGTACTGTAGTCCGCTGTGTCGCGCGATCCAGATTGATACGAGCTTGCTTCGCCGGTGTACGTCCACAGAATTCGGTGATTAGTGCCGCCTCCATGTGCGTAATACCGGTAAAACCGCCGCCAATTTCGTCGTGCGTACTCGCCACTTGCGCGTACCACCACTTGGATACGGGTCCGTGAAAATAGCCAGATGCCCAGTACACGCTACGAGGTTCCTCCGGGTTTACGTTGTGATATTTCAGGTAACCCCGTGCATGACGAAACCAGTTCCGTAGCTCGTCGATATTCGTAGTCGATAGCTTCTCGATCTTCGCTGGTTTCACATCGCTCGGCATGAGCCCAGGCATGTCGCTGGTCCGGGCAGAACGAAGCTGGTCTCGCATCTGCTGCTCTACAACTCGGCTCCGGTTCACTCGGTCGTCGAAATGACTGAAGCCTTGTCGCACGTACTCATCCAAGCGGCGAATCTCCGCCGTTGCCGCCGTTGTAGCTTGCGCTACATCTTGCATCCTCGCTTGCTCCGTCGACATAGTCTCGACTCGGTCGGCTAGTCGTTGAAGCATGCTCATCATGGTTACGAGGGTCGGTTGCGTGCCCTCTTGACCTCCTTCAAGCGGAATCGGCTGTGCTTCGCCGGCAGTGGCCGCTACCGGAAAGCTTCCGCTATCCTCAGGTGGTGTCTCTCCTGGTGTAGCCATCTTTACGTCGCTTACCGCTGTCTAAGCTCCGAAACCAAGTGTTAGACTCTAGCTTAAGCCTGTTCTTTAGGCCCTTTAGGATGCAGCGGAAGGATTTAGAAAGTATGGCCAATCTCTTCTGGTTACAGGGGTTCCTGGGTTATAGTTCTGTCTCTGAATTCTACCTAGTAGACTTGTCCGAGGCGGTATTTATACCCGCCGAGGTCATAGTCATACCTGTGCCATGTTAGCCGGGTGTCATGGGATACCCGTGCTGTGTTAGCCACGTAAGGCTTGAGTCAGAGAACTCTAGAGAATTCCAGAACAGTCTTCGGCCTTATACTACTAATATTTACGCCCGCAATACTAATATGTACAGCGACTCCGCGGATGCGTAGTCGTACTACCTTTGCGGGGGTTATACCTGCTAGTATAGCAGAACATTATGGCTATAGGGAAATGGAGTATAACAGCCCCGGGTCGGCGGACTGCCAACGAACCGCGGCGGCCCCTTTTTACAGCATCATTTTACAGCATATACTTAGACCACCGCTGTGAGAATAAAAGAGGCGGGCACGTCTCGCTTGCTGATTCAGCAGTAAAAACGCGCTGCGGTACCGCGTTATTTTGGCGTATCAGACGGATATATGACGTGCCTGGGCTAGAATACACGCGCATCCATTCAGAAACGAGCCGTACTTGTACCAGTACCGTGGAATCAAACGACCGAGCACCGAACGTATGACGGTTCATACACGAAGCGCGTATGACGGAGGACAGACGGACGGACATTCGTGATTTTTGCAGTAGGTTTCCGGTATAATTCACGATAAATTCGTCTCAGTCGCAGGATTTTTACGGACTGTGGTAAAAGCGCATAGAAATAAAACGATCAAAGACCGAACGTATGACGTATCATACACGAAGCGCGTATGACGGAGGACGGACGGACGGAGGACGGAGGACGCCTAAAACTCCGTCATAAAACCGTATTGCAACCGGTATCGATTCTCTCGTATTCCAGGCGATTTCGGACGCGGTCCTCCTTTCCCTCCGCTCATCCCAAGAGGTAGGGGAACTCGTACAATAAACTTGAGTACGAATACAATACAAGTACCGCGTTAAGCGGGGTTAAGCGGACCTCGGTTCGACGAGTGTGAGGCCTCACAACTTTGTCGTAGGGGATGCATGGAATAATTGGTTTGGCGTGGTGGCCATGATAGAGGGTGCGTGCTGGGGGATGATGAGCAGCTACGAAACTGTCTAGCGGGCGCGAGTGTGCGCCTGGTGGGCGCGGCTGCTCCTGTATTCAAACAAGCCAAGTCCGGCGCCGCGCCTGGACAACTTCTCATCGCGATCCGCTCTTATAAAGCGCACTACTACTCCGGCTTGCTGCGTAGCCATCGCGTAATGTCCCGCATATATCCCGTATTTAGCGGTTACATGAGGACACGCTTGACACACACTTTCTACAAAATCGTTTTTCGGCCGTAGGTACCCCTTAACGGGAAATCGATGGCGATATCTAGCGTACTCTGCTTTAAAATCGACCATACGCGTCTGCACAACCCCAATAAATAGTGAGACAAGCACCACCGTAGCCGATGCCTCCACCCGAGAGCAGCAGGCCGGCCGCCGACGCGGTCCCGGCCAAAACCGGATGTAAATGATTTATTCCGCACACCCACTGCCGCGCGCCTCGCTGCCGCTGCCGTGCGCCCGCTCACTGGCTATGCCGCGCGCGCAATATCGCGGGCTAGGCCATAGCGCAGCGAGATCATTGGGCTTCTAGGGGCACATCGATCCTGAAATAGTCCGTTGTTGATGATGCGTCGTGATGATGAGTAATATGCGCCTGATGCAGTTTATTACGTGTACGTCACGGAATGACCACATACGAGTGTCATACTACTAGTAAGATTACATGATGAGTACAAAGTATTACCGTACATATATACAGCAGCCCACAAAAGTCTATGCATGTTTTACGGGTGTGATTTGGGTTTGGTCGCTTCTAGTCGGTAAACACACGCATAGTCTATGCCGTTGCATCCATTGCGAGGATATAATAACCACGAAAGAGCGTGCACATGGTGTGCTAGGGCCAATGCGACGTCGTGTGTGGCGCGCGCGTCGCATGTTATGCGGAACTACCAGTGTAACAAGTGTTGCACGGCCGGGCTGTGAACGGTTTGAGCGCACGGCACACCGACATTTGGACGTAAAGAACCGTGATTTTCTCCCATGGCTGGTCACCGAGATACATGTGTTGGCCTATTGGGCATGTAATGTGCCCTTCCACGCAAGCTCCCTGGCGCGAGGAACCGCTTGATAGGTCTTCACGTCGCGCGGACCCCGTCATCATTCTGGCTTTTCCCTTGGGATGATTGGCGACATGTGTGACAGCATGTGCAACAGTGGCGGCATTGTTGTCGAGGGGGCCAGCCCGCGCTTAGCCTACGATGCGGGCGGTATAAGCATGCACCTATGGTATCGAAGGCACTTTATGTGTGCTACTTTCACCCAGCGAGGCGCGGCCAACGGCACTTATCATCTTGCAGCCTTGAAAATTGTGGGATGATTGGCCTCGTCACGACGACGGGATCACTGGCCCACTCATGGAAATGCCATGCATTTCATCGGTTCTGGCGGGAGGTGGAGAGGCGGGCTGCGGGCGCGGGGGACATATGCACCGCGTTTCCGCCGCTGCGCGTATGTATGAAATGCTGTTTTTTGCGGCGGCACGCGTGCGCTTATTCGCCCAATGCCACCGGCTACGTGGCAGCACGATATCGCGTATCGTTAGGGCGGCACGCGGCTAGGGCGGCACGCGGACCGTGGTACGAAACGGACCTAAATTAGCGACGAGTCGCTACATCCTACCAGGCACTCAGCAGCAGATGTCGTCTTGCAGCATGCATCAGCAGATGTAATCCTTACGACGTGCATCTATCGACTATCGCGGCGCATCTCGAGCTGCGTGCCAGCTGACTGCTACTCTTGGAGCCTCTAAATAAAAACAGCGTTCTAGCCGCCGCGCAAAGTGGCAGCCATCCTGTTACGCGGCACTACGAGTAGCGAGAAACGAGTAGGGAAACGGGCGCGTTATTCCCGCGCCATCTGCAAGGCCGCTCGCAGCAGCAGCAGCACCAGACTGTAGCTGGTGTCTGAACCCCTATCGTCTTCGGCGCAGTGTCCGGCTCTGCAACTCTTGAGCCGTACGGCATGAGCACTGGACTTGTCCGACTTGCGGGGCTGCTGGGTGGAACTGGCGTGGCTGCCGAGGCCATTGGGGCGCACGGCTTCAGGGTGAACCAGCAGTGCAGAACTATCCCCCCCCCCCCCCCCCCCCCCTAAATACACCTTCCTAAACTCACGCGAACACCTACATGGCTCATTGACCTCGCACTTTTTGATCCCACATGACTGCTGAAAAAGGGCAAGGACGAGAAGTACGCCAACGCTTGGCGCTCAGGAGCGCGGCTGCAGACCATGCACAGTGTCGCGCTACTGGCACTTGCATCCGCCCCGCTGTCAGACAGACGCCTGCAACTAACCGGTGTTGGCATTACACTTGGCACCTTGCTTTTCTCCGGCGGCTGCTACGCTTTCTCTATACTCGAAGACCGCAAATATGCTTCTATTAGCCCGGTATGCCATTTGCTGCCTACCCTTGTGTATGTACGCGGCGCCAGAGAGGTGCTGAGAGTGCGAGCATTTAGAAGGAAATGACAATGTATTATCGCTTGCAGGTCGGTGGCATGCTGGTAATTGCCTCGTGGCTTAGCCTCATCTTCTAGGGAGGAATGGCGCGCGGCGTTCACCGCAGGGAGGGCAAGCCCCCGAAATGTTGCATTGGTGCACGTTTTCCCGACTGGCATGTCCACCATGGCAGGTGAGGGGGTTGTTATCCCAGGCACACCTGGCGTTGGCATGACCATGCGACTTCCAAGAGAAATAACAGCGTACACATCTCGCATGATACAAGATTAGGAATCGCTAGCCTCCTGAAAAGCACCTGATGCCCCATGCGAGTTCCGTTAAAAAAAAAGCAGACCTCTCCCCAAAACACTGCTAGAGCACCGTTGCATGCTGAGACTACACATGTCCCACTCTTCTAGTTTTTCTTGGACCAATTGCAGCAGATGGACACTCACCACGCCACTGCAGCGCTCCGCCTAGAACCATACCATCCACCAGATGTACATTCTGCCTAGATTGTCACGGTCAATCGCCTCTTCTATCAGGCGATGTGCGTGACCCTCCGGAGAAAGGGGGAGGCTTGGCCGCGAGCTTACCCCCACCAGAGTCCCGCTCAACCGGCCATCCGTGATCTGAAGGGCGTCTCGCGCCTGCCAGTTTCAAATAGGAAAAGTCAGCATGTTGCAAGGTTGCACTTAACTGCACATGCAGACATCATCGGACAGCTGCGCACCTGGTCATTCTCACTCTCAGCGGACGCCTGCTGAGCCGGGCCAGAACGTGGGGCTGGCCTGTCCCACTCCACCAAGGGGTCGTGCACGAACGTCTCCAGAATGCTCAATATTGTCTCGCGATGCGCTCGCAAAACCTGCGAGTTTGCATATCCTCAGCAGGCAGCCTCGATGTTGATTTTGTGGGGCGGCAGGCACTGGGTGTGGTACTCTACCTGCAGTGTGATACTACAGACGCTTCTGAACACCCCCTCTATGCCGGTTGGTCCAAAGGAGTCGATGATATTTTGTGTCAGGCGGAATGGCACCATCTCCGGCTTCTCAAGTGTCAAGCCCTGTACACAATAGGGTCTGAGCCGATCAGGACGGAGAAGGTTCTCCACCCTCCGGGGCCATTGTCCAAACACAGATGAATATACACATGCATACATAAAGCCCTTGCCTTGTCGAATAAGCAGCTGAAGTCAACATGGACGCAATCGCCCGTGGCACGGTCGATGAGCAGATTTTCTCCATGGCGATCCCCGAGGCCAAGGATGTGGCCAACCATGGACCACACCGCTGTTGTGCGAGTGAAGCGCAGCCGGGCATCGAACCAGTGTGCTGGGGTGCGGAACTCCTTCAACCACCAGCTGTGCATCATCGGAGGAAACATTTCAAGCACCTGCACAGGGGCATCAGCTCATTAGCGGCACTGGGACCCACTCTGAGGCATCATGGCTTATGCGTACGCTGGCTCCTACGTGCCCACCTCATTGTACCAGGTGCTCCATTTGTTTGGGGCCGGGGGGGCCTTCTCGTACTTCTCGTACATTGACTTGCAGCCTTGCAGCGCTGCTTTCAGGCTTTTTCCAGGTGCGGCATATGCGGCTTGGCAGCAGTGACGAAAGCCGATCGTAAAGTTTACCCTGCAGCATGTAGCAGGCCAACGAGGCCACTGCGTCAGGCCATTCGCTGCGCTTAGAAGACGCATTAGCGTTTAAGCATGCAGTGATGCATGTCTCACCACTGAATGATGCCGCAGTCCTCAGTGAGCGGTACCACGTTGAATGTGCGCAAGTAGAGATTGCGCTGGCGGCTGGCTGGATGTTTCACGAACAACCTGCCAAACAAGGAGACATCATGGGTGTTTTGCACAAGCATGCTTTCCCAAAATATGTCGCAGGCATCAACCAAGAGGATCCACGCAGCTCGAGTTCACCTGTTCAGGGCAGTAGCCAATTCCATCAAACGCTGGTCCTTGCGCAGGTCATCCTTTGGCTTGGCTAGAAAGGTGTATGGTTGGGCATCACTGCCCATGAACACAATCTTCTTTGGCTTTTGAAGGCTGGCCATGACCTCGACCTGTGTCCCGGCACACGGCAAATCAGGACACCAATGTCCCGGGTATACCATTATGGTCTCCACAGCACCAGACCAAGGCAATATCCAGGAGGATCCCACCTCTTTATTGATGCTCTGGATGGTCGTAACACGGCCGCTAAATGCATCATGGCTTGCGTTTGCAATCCCATTGGATGGCAGCTCAGGAGTCAGCATGTTGAGGACAGGCAGGATGACCGCGTCGGGGTTCATCCGGGTGACATGTGTCAAACCGCCTTCACGTGTCAAGTCAAACCTCCGAACACGCTGATCCGGTATGTAATTTGCCAGTGAGATGAGCTGATCAACAAGTGCAGGGAACTGGCTGAAGAGCTCTTTGTACTTGGGCCCTGCATGCAACACAGGAGTCAAGACCCCTTACCCACTCCTTCCGTGCCAGTGTGCAACCATCTGCAGCTGGGGCAAATACCTGGCCGACTACCACCACGGGAAGAGAGTAGGTTTTTCTTGGCGCGGGTCATGATTTCGGTAGCGGCCTTGCTTCGCTGCTTGTACTTGCTCCGTACAACAGCAACTAGCGCCCAAAAGCACTGCTGTGGATACGACTGAGTCACCCTAGTGATAATTTGCCGAGTCACGGCTGCAACGTCTCGATCCGGATGGCACATGCGTGAGATGAGCTGAGACAGTACCATCAGCCAACTGTAAACTGGGATCTCTGCAGCAGCATTATCCATCACTTCCGAGACCTCCTCAGCCGCTTGACCCACGTTTTGTTGCTCATTTCCGTCCTGTATGCAGCATACAGAAAATGTCAAGGGGGGGGGGGGGGGGGGGGGGGAGGGGGGTTTCAGTGATTGGCAAATCATTTGGAAAACACTCGTATTGAATCCATAAAGTATATAGGAATGTGGTATACCTTGGGCTCAAACGTGGAGAGGCTGCCTCCAAAATCATACCACAATGTCAACAGGCGCGGTAAACTCTGCATGATGAGGCGGTGACCGTGCCTTGCTGCTGACGCATAGTTGAACAGGACCTGCAGGCGTGATGGACAGTTGTGAGCTAGCTGCCATAAAAAACAACACCGCCAAGGACACAGAAACAAGCCATGTATTGTACAATGCTATTTCAACCAGTTGCATTGGCTGCTCTGGCGCATGCCCAGATCATAAAGGTCCAACCTGTGGCAGGATGACCAGATGATGCTGATCTTCCCCAAGCGTCACCTACCAACACAATATGACCATCAGAATCTGCCCTTCAGTGCAATACAATGCAAAGCTCTATTCGCAGAAAGGGGTACCTTTGACTTGCCACCAAGGCGATCCTTGAGGAGCTTGGGTGCTGGTTCTAGGCCATGACCCTGGCGTCTCTTTGCGTCCTGCATGAGCTGATCCAAGTACTTTCCATAGTAGAAATGGGGTTTTTCACAGCTTTGGCCAGATCTAGTAGCCTGCAGGTTACAGAGTAGCAGATAGCCCGTCAACAACAGTGGGGCAGAAATAGACGGTAGGGGGCGCAGGTGGAAGACCGTTTCAAACATGGTGTCATCTGAAAACAATGAGTGCCCCCCCCCCCCCCCCCCCCCCCCCCCCAAAAAAAAAAAAAAAAACTTGCCGTATATGTGCTACTTACGTTTTCGAAATGCTCAGTGACCTGCTTCTGTCCGCCTTGTCCAGTCACAGCCATCCACCTACAGCCCCACCGAGCAGCACCAGATATGTAAATATGGATAGGGCTGCAAGTCTGAGAGATGGGCGTGGTCATTGACATTGCTAGCTATGTGGTGAATCCCCTTGACAAGGCCGCACTTCCCACTGTGTCAGGCTTCACCTGGCTAGCTGAAGCAGCATCTTTGCCTTGTTGGCAGCAGCAGCGTGCGCACTATCTGCAATCGCATGGATTCAACACCAGCTCAATACATGCATACATGTGCGTGCGTGCGTGTGAACGCGTATATATCCCATGTTGAAGAAGTGTACCATTTGTAAAATCAGCTTCGGCATGCTAGACATATGCAGAAAAACACAATACCTGATATATTGATGTCTCCAGTGCTCAAAGCATCCTGCATTGCATTGCAATATCAAACAGAACAGTTAGGTGGAACTCTGGAGCTGCGTAACCCCCCCCTCCCCCCCCCTCCCAAAAAAAACACACATGCACACACACACACACACACACACGCAAAAAGGGGCAGAAAAGAGTCAACACCTCAAGTGTGTTTATTGCTCGGTGTGACTCCCCAGTGCTCCACAACAGCTTTGAATACTCCAGAGATGACCCCTCCGCCCGGAGAGATACCGCCTGGGCATGAGCAACACCCCGTTTATTGCTCAGATACATATACACAGAAATGTAAAAACACATGTTGACACATTCTATGAAAGCCAATACTGTATAAATCACCTCAAGGCATGAAATGGCAGCAGAATCATAGTGTCCTGTTTTTCGGCAGAGCTTTGCCTGCAGCAAAAAGCATCGACCAACTTCCTGCTGCATTCCGCTCAGTGCAGCCATCTGCCGACGCAGCGCCAATACAGGCTCCTGGATATTCAATTGTACGTCAGCAATGTGTCACTACCCCAGGGTCAGAAATGATTGCCAATCCGACAAACAAACAGCAAGGGTCAGTATTTGCAACGAACCTGTGCGTTCAGCGATGTTTGCATGCAGGCCAGTCGCTCACGCCAGTGAAGCTTCTGAAAACTCTGCTTGAGCTGGATGGGCCCGAATGATGTGGCATTAGAGCCCGTTGTCAAGGTTGGTATGTGGGTAATGGCGTCCTCAATTTCCTGCATGGCAACACGAAATGGCATTAATGGCATCCTCAATTTCCGGCATGTACGGAGTTCATGAAATCCTTTAATGGATGGAACCAAAACCGGTTAAGACAATCCCGGCCCAGTGGAGGCTCACACACCACTGTTATATCTAGCCATTGCGAGCAGGAAAGGGCATGTGACAACCCACCTGCAACATGTGTAGCTTGACGACATATGGATAGGCTCGTGAGTGCGATTCCATGGCTGCTGCAGACATAGGGCCCATGATCTCGTGCCTGGCAGCCTCCAACTACAGCTCAGGTTGGCACATACACAATTACCACTGCATGGCTTCTAGCGAGTACTCCGAACATATGGTGTGGGTGTGACAGAAACCGCACAGGTAACCTACCTGCGCCTTCAAGGTTGTCATGTCTCGATCGCGCATGCTTATCAGCATCTCACCAATGCGAACCTCCCAGAGTTGCTTGGCCTCAATTAGATGCGGGTGCTCGTGTGCAACCTGCATCAATCCTCTTTTCTCAGGATTGATTGGGCATGAACAGCCCCATGCGAGTGTACAGGCAGCGGGATCCTGGTATAAACCTTCAAGCAGCTTTCCAGTTCATGCCATCTACCCATACGCCATGATGCTGCTATCCCCCTGACAGCAAGGTTGCAACGCGCTTCTCCGGCAGCATGCAGTGCCAGACCCTCCGCCTGCACACAGGTCATGAGATGCTTCAGTCACCTGACAAAAGAGGGCAGTCGGTACATATACATACCATGTGCAGATGTTTTCAGCATACCTGCTTCAGCACCGCCTGAAGATGACCAAGATGAAGCAAGCAATCAAGCTGGCCAGTTGCATGATGGCTAAGGACATTCATCGGTGTTTGATCTTCTGCTAGATATTCATCGGCTTCTTGTTGCAGTGCCTGCTCATAGAGGGTCAGAGCCTCAGACCAGCTGCCACGCCTCTCAGCAGCAAGAATCATGTCGGAATTTGTTGGTCCACCATGCCGTAGGCGGGTGAAGCCTGAAGGCATAGGCAAACACATTCTTTGAGTCAAGTGGGGGCAAGTGCGGGACAGCAGCAGGCATTATAAATCCGGGGCGAAAGAGGGAGCGTGTGCGCGCGGGAGTGGGGTTAGGAGGGGCGGGAGAAAGGTACTGGTGGTGGTTGGGGGGGGGGGGGGGGGGGGGGCATTGCCTGCTAGCCCATCAGGCTCTTCCAGCTCAGAGTAGACAGCAATGAGAAAAGATACATCATCAGGCTGATACGAAGACTTGACTCTAGCTGCAGGATTCAAGCCCCCTCCCTGAGATCGGAGAGAGGCCTCAAAGTATTGCATCGCCCGTGCGTACGCTCCACACCTTAAAACCAGAGCGAGGGTTTTTTGTTGATATTGAAGACACAATCAGGGCATGACCCTTCTGCACTGGCAGGCACCTGTAAGATGCCTTGGCAAGCACACGATGATCCACTTCCTGTAGCATTTTCTCCACGCAGGCTTTTCCCTCAGAAAAATGGCCGGAACTTATTGCAGCGCGCTTTCCGCTGTTGTTTCCAGAGCTTATAGTGCCTATGTACGCCGAACAGTTACAACAAGCATTATTGATTGTCCACGGAAGGTGCTTCTGATGGACAAGGTGAAAATCAAGCGCCCATTGTGTACTGTACATGAGCGGAAGGAGCTCACCTTGGTTGTCAACTCGTAAAACCCAGGTCTTTAGCTTGTCAAAGAGGGTAAACAGTGCTTGAAGCAAGAGGTGCCAATCCGTCTGCATATTGCCGGTCTCTGTGCAGCCCTGTATGGCACAAGTAGTTTGTATTTTAACTGACCTTGATAATGCCATGGTAAGGAATCTACCTATCATAACGATGATCAAGAAGCAACTGGCTTTCATACTTTCAGCACAGTGTGGATCTCCATGAGAACAGCCGCCGCAGCAGCTTCATCGCCACTAGCAAGCACATTCAGCACCGCATGGGGCAGGAGAAGCAGCATGATTGAGATGTCATGCCTTGCAACTCCCGTGCAAGCTTTGAAGATTGTGGCTCTGCAGCAGACAGTGCTTCTGTCAGGCACAGCCACAAGTGGTACACGTACACAGCGATACCACAGTAAGTGCTCACCTTTCTGGCCCCATCAGGTCTGTTAACTGTTTCAACCAAAGAAAGAGCCAGCGTCTGAAGGAGAGCGTGTGCGGCCCGAAAATCGGCGACTTTATAGTCCCAGGTGCTGAGCTCTGCAGCTGATATTTGGTGCTTAAATACGGCCGTACTACCGCCTGCAGCTCCGGTTCAATGGACCTGGCCAGCAACATATGATGGGTACCATGAGATCGTGTTTCTCTGTGAACACGCAAATGACGCAGACAAAGGATTTGATGATCACCTGTACAGGCTATCGCCGGATTCCCCAGCACCGGTGGAATCATTGAACTGCGCCAAAAGCTCCTGTGATGCACACCACAAACAGCATATCATACGTGGTAGCGTATCATGTCATATACCATATCATAACTTGCTTCCACCCTGGGCACGGGCATAAAAGAAAAAATGCGCCCTGCCACAATTGTCCACATCCACACATCAGCATGGGATGGCAAGGCAAGCCAAATAAAACGGCCCTATCGAGAAATAGGTGTCCTACTGCCTACCTGTATCCCAAATGTAGCAGCCTCAGATATCTCCAGATCTGATGAACCGCTCAGCAGGTTTGCCAGTGAGCTCAGGACTTGTTTTGCAAGCTCGGCTTCACTTTCGCATATTTGATCAGCACTCTGTGCTTTAGATATCAAAATCTTGAAGGTTTCAACTTTGCTCAGCTTTGCAGGGTCCACCGCCCCAACTGAACCAAGACATTCCGCGCCGCGCAGATGCACCCTGTGGCTCAGAGCTGATCGCACCTGTCAAGTCCATGCCAGGGATTTCACATGGAGGTATTCTTATCGATATCGCGACATCCACAAGAGCAGGGGCAAATGCTGTGATGTACAACCTTGATGCTGTCTGGTGATATTTAAGACAGGAGGGTATGAGGGCAATACCTCAGGGTCACAGCTCTTCAACAACACAGCAACAAGGAAGTCAAGTGCATGGTGCCATGGATCAGCTCCCGGGATTTGCTTTTGGCGAGCCGCAAGGGAAAGCCGCCATTCTTGGTGTTGTTGCAAGAAACACTTGATCTCCATCATGGTCACTGCTTTCACAGCGAGAGGCTGACAATCGAAGCAGAGTGGATGTTACACAGTGGAAAATCCGGGAGAACCGTCCGGCCTTGCATGGATTATGCTGCAATCCATGTCAGCACAGTGCTTGCTTGTGGAAACTTACCTGTCCTGTATACTGTCTAGGCCGATGGGGCACAAGGCCCTCTGCCAGCATCAGCAGATGATCTGGAGCAGAAAGGTCGCCGCGAGCTTGGACAAGTGCACGATTCACCGCCTCCAAGGAAGGCACTGGCATTCCAAGCCAGGAAAATGTCAGGCACAGGTGATCATGATTTCCAAAGCGAGCACTGATTAAGAGCTAGGCACGTATACACTATAGCACATAGGCGAACATCTACCGCCAGTTTGCTTGCACCTACGTGATGGAAGAGGTGGGAATTCGCATAAGCACTGCTCGTCCAAGTTTGCTCTGTTCGATATTACCAGCTCTTCCATGGCGGCAGATGCTGCAAGTGTTGCATTGCCGCCACTGTCCAAAAATGCAGTGAGAATCACTGCAATGCGCACGGCATGGATTCGAAGCATTTGAGGTGCTCGAGTGCTCAGTTGCCTGCCAAGAGTGCGGGTGACACCGAGCATAGTCAGCCCCCCCCCAAACACTAACCCAACAGAAAACAATTGCACATGCTCGTGGTTTCTTTGAGCCCACGATAGAGATGCACATCTTGAATAAAAAAATCTTTGCACGTACTTTATGAAAAGCGACCAGGCAGCAAGTGCTTGTAGTTGCACGTCTGGCGCTGAGAGCTCTGTCGCGCGCGCTAGCAGGGTCATCATCAGAGGGACGAAGTCCGCCAAGTGACGTCCAACAAACACGATCAAGAGCGACAAACATCTCAGGGCTTGAAGCTGTTCAGCAAGTTCGGCTTCCTTCCCCCGCTTCATGCGGTCACCAACAAGTTCCTGATTCACATGGCAATAAGTGGGCCTTACTGAAAAGAAGCATACTTGCATTTACGCAGCAATTGCAGCACATCTACTCAGTGCCATGATGCACAACTCACCGTGAGAAGCCAGATCATCTGTTCTTCGTGCAGAAAGTCGGCCACAGCTGCGCTGATGTCGTCCTCACTGATGTCCTTCCCTGTATGAATACGCAGAATGCAACCCAGAACATTGTTCTGCACCGTCTCAATCAGTTCCGCAGATGGCTGGAGTCCAGCGTTGGTGTCTCCGCCATCGGAAGCTTCAGAAAATGACCACCGCTTATATTCACCAGCGCACCATATGACCTCCTTCAGAACGCTTCTCAAGGATGATTTCATGAGGTCATCAAATTCAACCTCTGATGACATTGAAGCACAGATCAAGGAAAAGATCCAGGTGGGGGGCGGGGGGGGGGGGGGGGGGGGGGGGTGATCAGTACTGCCTGACAGGATTGCCAATTGTTCACATCAGGGCCGTGGCATCAATAAGGGGGGAGGTGGGGGGGGGGGGGTGAAAGACTGAAAGCCCCCCCCCCCCCCACCTCCCCCCCCAAACACACATTGGCAGTCTATTCCTCAACACCAGTCATAATCTAGCTCACCTGTGTGCCTTAACATGAATGCAGCATACTCATCAATATCTTGTTGTCCCTCCAGCAGCAAAAAGGCCACCGTGTGGTGGCCGTAGTTGACCAGCATATCCTTGAGTGACTGTTGCAGGCATTTTGCAAGGGCCCCGAGGAGCTGCATATCTTGTGAAATGACAAGCCTTGGAAGTACGGACGGAACTAGCTTCTGTGCAATCTCGCTACTCTACAAGAAGAAGGGGGGGGGGGGGGGGGGGGGGGGGAGGGGGGGGGGGTCTGCTCATATCAGTACCACATGGTCCGCTGTCTGAAATTGTACACACTAGCACAGCACTATGGCACGAGGTATTTCAAGCAGCAGCACCTGTATTTCCAGCATGTCAGCAAGCTCAGGCAACAGCTGCGGTTTGGATCCAAGCCGTCGCCCAACATACTCCATCACGCGGGACTGCCCGGTAATGAGCTCTGCAACCTTGACACCACGTTGCCGCGCGACACTATGAAGCAGTTCTGCTGCGATGACACGGACATGCTGACGCTCGTCATCCAGAACATCAACGAGCAATACAACGCTCATCCAGAGCGCTTCTCGTGTCTGTGTTGATATTGCAAGTTGAGCAATGCATGCCATAACGGATTCCTGCACATCAGATGAGTCGTTGTGTTTGGAGGCTTCAAGCTTGCCTCGGAGATCCTGCAAGAATAAATTAAACCTTTACTAGTAATTTCAACGAATTGCCATGGCTGAGTGGTTAGGCAGATAGAGACCTTCTGTAAGCTGTAGAGGCACCGTGTGCTTACCTTCAGTAGCAAGACCTCCGAGTCCTTAACATTGACTGCCGATGCAACACTGGTGTCAGGCTTGTAAATGTGGATCACTTTAGCTGGTGCAGCGATTGCAGGGAGGAGTGCTACAACTGCCGAACGAAGCTGTCGGCTTGGAGATGTGACAAGATTGACACATTTTTTTATAACGCTTGCTGTTTTGGTCACCGTCAGAGCATCTTGCTGGGCATGTAGCCAAGTGCCCATGAAGTCCAGCATGGAGCATTGAACCTGTTTCAGTGTGAAAGTTTCTCATAAATGCATAATGCTAATACTGGTGCTACCTCTCAAACGCAGCTAGTTCATGCATCGTACCTCAGGGCGTTCATTCTTGTCTGTGATGAGCACCATGAATGGCTGAAGAGCACTTTGGTCTAGGGCAAAACTTGACGGGAAGGAAGTGGCTGCATTTATATTGGATTTACAGCTGCTGACAGCCTCAGCAGAGTTGAGCAAGATCTCGGAACAGCGTAGTGCCAGCACTTCAACGCCATAGTTCCGGCACATGCTGTAATACGCGTCCGCAAATTGCAATTCCCAGCGAGTGCCAGGAAGTGTGCTCTTGATCATCACCTGTGAAATAACACAGCCAGACATAATCACCCCCTGGGCTGGAAAACCCTGTAACAAAGGGCAGTATAACATAGCAACACATCCTAGTTGCCAAAAATATTGCAATGCCTTTAGGCGGAAGTTTGTATCGTACCGATTATAGTCGTACGGGGTACGAAAAGTACTCGCTGACCTCGTTATCGTCAACACTCCAGTAGTAAATCTGTACGAGAGCCCTCTTACCCGTATTAGAGGTTTTCAAGTAGGAGAAAACTCCTACCATAACTCCGAGGTAGTTAAAACAGAACCTCTGCCACGGCAGCTAGCATCCCGCGGTGCCATTGCTGCACCACTTACCCGACCACCACGCAAGCGTGGCAGCACACCGGCTCCCATATTGTGAATAGCCACAGATTCGACGACCACGGTCAGGCCCAGATGCCAGCCTGGAAGCGCGCATATGAAGCAGGGCTCGACCCCCATGACATCAAGTGACCCCCCCCCCCCCTCCCCACCGCCCTCTCTATCCCCCATTTAGTCAGAATCTTAACGCAGCATGTTCCGGGCATATACGCAAATTTCTACTACCATGTGAACCGCCTACTGCGTCCCCTTGCTGCGCGTTGGCGCCCCTCTGCCCTGGCCGCAGCGCGTTGGCGCCCTGCTGCCCCGGCCGCTAAACGCGCACCCAGCCTGCTAAAACTCTGCGTTGAGAGGGGGATTAGGGCAAGACGCAAAACTTGAATGCCGATACAGCTTCTTTGGCGACCGCCAGGGCCGCCTAGGGGTACCTCTGGTCTACCTGGAGCTCGCTTCTTGGCCACAGTTGCAGGCTCTAGGCACTGCGCTCGCGGTGCCAAGGTGATATGACAAGCTGCCCCCCCAGCCAGGCGCGATGATGACACCAGGAGACTTATTGCTCCGAGTCTGGACGGCGCTAGAGGCCACCCAGAGTCGGGGACTGTCATATGGGACACTTCCTGGCAGTACCAGCTACCCGTTGCGCCTTGCATCACGCATTCGCGGTCGGCCGGATGGGGGCGTGCGGTAACCAGAACCCTATGGGGTTCCACACTCGGTTCATAATATCCCACTCAATTGAACACAAAATGTGGGATCTCTGGCTGGACCGAGCGAGAGTACGATGTGAACTTCCGGGGCGTACCTGGCAATGTATCCGTTCCGAATATTCCCGGACTGGTTTCCAGTAGGGAATACCAGGTATGATAGGAACGCCCGCCTTTGCGAGAAGATGCCCTAAGTTTCATCACGACCTAAGTTTCAACACGCTCAGTTTTCTCCGCATATCGTTGCATCCTGGCGCACCTGGGGAGGGTTTCTATGGCACGTTCAGCTCGTCTAATTAGATGCTATCCGGAGAATATCGGCAATCCTAGGTGAAGTTGGCATAGCCGCAGCACTAGCCACAATATTCGGGGTGAGTGAGTGGTGGGTTGTAGATAAAATAAAACGCACGGCTCCTGACTCCTGTCTCGCGATGACAAGAGCGAGGGCACGTGGAGGTGGCAGCGGGCGGAGTTGCTTGCGTATTGAGGACGGCAGCAGACGGAATGCATAGCGGCTGTGTAGCGAGTGAGGGTGGGCTGCGTGGTGCTCGATCGTCGCAGGTGTAGCACAAAGATTACCTGTCGGCGGTGGACATACGCAACGTGGCTGGCCTGGCGGGTGGGGGCGCAAACCAGCGGGGACTTCTGACGAGAACTTGCCGGGTCTCGGCGACGTCCTCCGTGTGACCAGATTCACTCGTCACTCGAACGGCTTGACCGTGTCAGATTCTAGAGAAGCTGTAACTGTGCCGCAGCGGGGATAGTTACGGACGGTGGGGATGATGCACCCCACTAGAGCCGCATCGCGCCGCTATCAACATGCAGTACACGCGGGATCAGAGGTTGCTAGCGAGCGATTGGCGGCGGGCATTACCAACCGCTCCACGACCGACCAGCTGCACGCAGCACTTCAGGGAGGGTACTTATACTATATGGCGATATATGGGTGCCCTTGGTGGCAGCCAGTCGGTGGTGGGAGTCCCAAGGGTGGGCGCTACTGCCCGTTTTGAATGCTAAGGGCTCCTATGTAGCTGACAAACCAATTTCACCCTCACCACTTAGGCGATGCACATGACCAGCTTAATGCCCGCCCTTAATCCGCTACGCTGGCCACGTCTAGATGTGGTCCCTGCCTAGGGTTAGGCTGAATGGGGGTTGTGTCGGTTGAGTTGCGTCATGCTGGCGGGTGATCTGCGCCTTGGCAGCGCAAAATGTGTTGACGGGCCGTTTCTCGCTACCTGCAATGACTTCCCCACTTCACGTCGTACTATCAGCGCCTCGTCCCCCACTGCTCCACTCAGCTCTTGCAGGCACTGAGCTGCTGAGGACCTGGAAACCGGAAATCGCATGCATATTGTCAGTAGCAACTGCGGTTCTGGGTGCGGTGGCATAGGCAAATCCCGACAGCATGTAATGGAGGATATTCAGAGACAGCTTATCTTTCCACCTTTCTGTATGCGCAGCTGGTTTTGCGCGTGAAGGCTCCATGTAAAAGACGAATGGTAGTGCGGCGACTGCCAAGGCTCGGACGTCCGGGGAGCTGTCTGCAAGGGATTTCCGAACAATGCGCATGGATGTTGCAGCACTATCCCATGCGCCTCGTTGGTGCTGGCACTTGTGCGAGATCGCCTGGTGCAGGTAGGATGTACGAAGAGAGCTTCGCCTTGCCGAATCCAAAGTCCATCTGCTCTGGTGTAGCTGCATTTCTTCTGCTGGACAGCCATCGTCCCTTTTTGATAGCTTAGACCATGGCAGCTCCAACATTTCCCCGAGCTTAAGGCCTTGGTACTTGGCAGCAGCATGCTGGGGTTGGCTGCCTGAGAACTGTTGGCACAAGAGTAGTGTCGCCAGACTCTCAAGCAGCTGAAGCAGGCATGACACGCCCTCTGCGCTCCTTAGATCTTCTGAAAGATTCATCATCCACCCGGTCCACAAAGATGCTGTCTCAAGACACACGTCATAGAACTCCTCGAACAGCTTATGCGGCGTTGCTGATGCAATGAGCATCTGCAGGGCATACATCTTTTGTAGACACCTGTCATCAGGGACGTTGCCAGTGGCCGGGCAGCATCTGCGCGGCATAGCCAACAGCTCTTCCCCGACTTCGGCTGCATATCGGCACATGGATTTGTTTATGTGCAGTGCTGCAAAAATCGTGTCACATGCACTGGGAGTCCAATTCCAAAGACAGCTGCGCACACCTGGGACATGCAGGGTGCCAGTCGCTGAATACGCAGACCTGTATACAGGGGACATAAGTCAACTTGGAAGCTATGTATGGAAGCTATGGTTGGCTTTCAGACAATATACCACATGGCAGCATCTAGAGACTCCAGCTTGTGAGCAAGCTCGCACCCTTGACCACTGCTTCGTGTAGCGGTTCGGCAGTTAAGAATATGGGCAAACGGCTGTTGGAAGTGGTCAACAACAACTCCAGATTCTACAGCTGCAGAGATCATTGCGCCGGCAATCCGTAGTGCGGGTAGTTGTAGACTGGGCTGGCATTCCATCAGAACAACAAGAATGGACAGCAGTGATACCTGCCAGCAGCCAGAGAGCCAGCCAACACCCCAAATCAACATAAAACACCCAACTAGCGCAGCATTTGCAGATCTGCCACCCTGCAGGGTTAATCCTGGGACTTTACCTGCACACCCTTGTCAGTGCTGTGAACTGCGAGGTGGCTTAAAGCCTGCAGCAGCCGTGGGGCATATACGTGCAGCGCGCCCCATTCTGTCTGTGTAAGTTTGCACACAGATAGCTCCAAACAGTGTACACACGCTTGTGACAACCCGCCAGACATGATTTTTTGATGCCTTGAAGTGGCGATGCCCTGACAGAGGCAGCAGATGCAATGCAAATACCTCATTGTCTGTCAACTTGACAGAGCCCTATGCAACGTGCTCACTTTTCTGTGCGTGGGTGAACATACGCAAAGGCAACAGACTTGCCTCTAGCATGTCCAGGACGGTGCACAGCAACTGTCTTGCAGATATCTCACGCGGGCAGAGCACAGCTGCTTCCGCGTGAATAGCCTGCATCATGGCTGCCTGCATGAATTGACAGCGATGTCAGGCGTGGCCATGCAAGGCAACTGTGCTTACTTACTAGCCCCTTGCGCACCACCCTCCATGAGCAAGACACCATCCCGTACCTGGTGTTCGTCGCTGCCGTACGGAAACAGCGCATGCAATGGACGCAATAATGCTATTCCGGGCATGCAGTGCGCAAAGGACGGCGATTCCAGAAGTATGCGCGACAATAGACGAGCCGTTGCTGCTGTCACATCCTGGTGAAACATGATGCAATTCAGTGAACGCATAAATATGCTTCTGGGAGGCACGCAGTCGTATGAGCTATCACAGATACCCTGAGGTGGTCCTACCAGAGCTGCGGTTTCGCTTTCAAGTGTCAATGTGATGCACTGCAACTGCCCATAAATGTGCCCCCTTGAGGAATCCATGCAGTCGCCACCACCAGACATCTTCGCAAAACAATGGTTGAAGCTTTGTAGTGTTACGCATTTGTCTTGAGGCATTGAATCCAGCATCCCGGAAAACGCCATGTCGACGTCTACGGCAGCATGCGCAGCACAGCACTGGTGTGAAATGCATGATAGTATGAGCATAGACATTGGGACCTAGTTGGTATTGGCTTACCTTGAACCAGCACTGCTAAGTCTGTATATATAATGGCGCAAGTCTCCGTGTCCTGTGCAAGGCACTGCGTAGCTAGACGGTCCAGGGTGTCAACTAGTTTCTTGCTGTGAGGCCTGCGCATATGAACAGCATATTCATGACATAATGACCAACTCATTCAGCATCAATGTGGCAACACACGAAGTACAGCTTAGTGAATCGAGAAGTGTGTAGCAGAAGACAGGCAATTGCTACCAGTATCAATAAAATTACCTGAGCTTGGGCAGCGAGACAAGCTGCATCACTCTGGCAAAGAAATACGGGATAGAAGAGATGCCGTTGTCATGGAACACGCCAGGGAACTTGTCCAGAGCAAGGCACAGCAAGCTGAGCATGATTTTCAATATGTTCAACGGCGCGTCTTCTCCCACTGCCTCAGCTTCAGTGCACAGGGAAATAATATCAGTTTGAAATGCAAGGATCAATGTCGGAACAATAAATGGAATCATGGCTGGTACCTTTTCCACCGGTGCCATAGTCTTGGAAGAGCAAGTGCAGTACGTGCCGCATGCGCAGGGACAGCGACTCATCGCCTGCACTCGAGTCGCTCGAGCAACGTTGGACGGAACTGGAACGGTGCTCTAACTCGGCCAGCAGAGCTTGCAATTTCCCACGCGACTCCATTGCAGACCGTCCACGCGATAGCAAGCCACCTCGACACCGATGACCTGGCAAGACTCCGCGTCGCCCTCGCAGACGACTTCTTCAGTCGACGCCCGTGTTATGCACCTGCTATAATACGCTATCATATTGTGAAGCGTGCCACGAAGCGCGCCATTCTTGCATGTGCGTGAGGAAGAGGTCCTTCCCAAGCTAAAGGCCACAATACGACTGGAGGAGTCTGCCTGCTCCTAGTATTGATCGCGCGGGGATACATGGTAGTTGCCGCGAGCATCACTGTCGTTCTGCTGCGTGCTGATGGATTTCCCAGCAGAAGGCGACGCGGGAGGCGCCGATTATTTCCCGGTGGCGTCGATTCGTCTATTCGTCGCACATGTTAATTTTGTTTTGCTCGCGGGCGGTAGCGACTACAGGGTACCTGTACCTGTACCTGTAGTTTTTTTTCGTCGGGCCAGGATGTTTTTAACCAGGGTTGGGCTTCAGAGGCATATCATACGGACATCGCGTCATCAGATAATCCTGTCATCGGATAAATACTCGCACTGGAGCGTGCCACGTCGTAAGTGATGACATGCCCCGCGCCGCTATCTGATGACAGACCCGCGTGTATACTGTACACGGGGGCATTTCCATTTGGAAATGCCCCCGTGTACAGTATACACGCGTCATCAGATAGCGGCCTCGGCCAGCCCATTTTCAAAACATTTTCGCCCAGTCTACCTACCTGCCCGGCACCCGCCGACGCCATGGCAGGCTCCACCGAGCAATCTCCGCAACGGACAGCCAGGCGGGGCGAACCCACATGGGAGACCCGCCCTCCCCGCACTATGGGGGGTCATGTTTCCCCTGGGTTCACGGTTTCGCCGCGGGAGCTACGCGCGAAGGCCCGTGCACTGGCGGGGCGCAGCGGCCGCAGCCCTGGCGCCTCGCCCGCCGCCACCGCGCTGCGCCCGTCTCGCCCGCCCGCGCGTGGTCATCCCTCGACAGCCGGCGCAGTGCCTGATCCTTGTCTCGCTTCTCGTTGCCTGCACGGTTAGGATGGCGTGCGCTCGCGTGGCCATGGGGCGTGGCCCCGTTGTCATCATCGGTGTACGCTTCGTCTGTATGCGGTGTGTCCATGTCTATGTCCAGTGCGGCCCCGGCAATGGCCAGCATCCGAGGGTACGCGCTGCCCTCCGACTGCGCGTTGCCGTAGGTAAGTGCAAGCCCTTTAACTTCGTCTACGGCAAAGCTGGTACGCTCCATGACTGCCCAGTGTGGATGGGCGGGACGGGCGGGGCGAGAGACACGAGGGAAAAGATGGTGTTTGCGGGCCCGATGGCGGCGGCGGAACTAGAAGCGCCGGTCGATTTCTTGCGATATCTGATGACAGACCAACGCATCTTGATATTTGTCCGTATGAATCACATCTCTTGTCATGCGTTAGCGTTGTCGACGTGGCAGCCCGCGGTGCGCGAACGGTAGATGATGACAAGGATTATCTGATGACGCGATGTCCGTATGATATGCCTCTCAATCGGATTTCCCGTAGCGACTACTGCAGCCTGCAGCCTGCACTTCAGTAGCGTAGCGCAGCGCGCTTCCGGGTCGATGTTTCGGACATTTTGTTATAGTACAATAGTACTAGCGCAGCGACAGATGTGCGCCGGACCGGACGTCGCCTTCGCTATCAGCGTGCTCAGAAGGTTTCAGTCTGCCCCGCAGAAGACCCACCTCATGCGTGCTCTACCATCTCAAAGGCACCCTTGGCCTGGGCATCACCTACGGGGCCACTGAACCGGGGGGGGGGCTCGCCTTGTAGTCTGCTTAGACTCCGACTGGGCCGCTGACACAAGCAACCGGCGCTCTCAGTCCGGTGCTATCAGCATGCTCAATGGTGCCGGCATTGGATGGGCTCATCAAAGCCCTGCCAGAACCTACTCACACCCTGCTGCTTAGACAAGCATGGGCACTAGTCAACTGTATGACCGGCCTATGCTCGAGAGGGGATGTTATAGTACAGTAGTACTAGCGCAACGACAACATTATCCTGGGCGCCCGCCAGGCGCGCGCGCCGCTACATGCATGGCGGCGCGGGCATTGCGGGCGCTGCACACTTCCTTTAACCTCACCTACCGCATCCTGCTGCCCCTCCTACTCGGCTGCCCCTCGTCAGGGGCCCACGCCCGTGCCCTGCACCCGGGCTATAAGAGGTTATGGTGCCCTCCTAGCCTCACAGCGTCGCTTCCCGCTGTGTGCTCCGTCTCGATGCGCCGCGCCCGCCTGCACGGCGCGCTCTCCTGGCCATGTCGCCCGGTTTCTCCGTGAGCGTTTGTATGTCCGACCTCATGCCTGCCCCGCCGCCGCCATGCGCCGGCGGATCCTCCGACCAATGGCCCGCACTCGACCAATCCTTTGGCCTCCTATCTCCTGCCTCCTGGGGACAAGTCAGCTCTGCAGCGGTCCACCACGCCGTACAGATGCAGCAAGCTGCTCGCGCTGATGCGAGACATCGCGCACGATGCTGCCACGGCCGCCGTCCGCGCGGTTCTGCAGGCACATGACCTGCCCCGAGTCTCTCTCAAGCACAAGACGGCGCAGCCGGAGCTAGTGCCTCTGCCGCCTGCCGCCCCCGTGCAGCCGGAGCCCGTGCCTCCGCCGCCTGCCGGCCCCGTGCAGCCGGAGCCAGTGCCTCTGCCGTCTGCCGCCCCCGTGCAGCCGGAGCCTGTGCCTCCGCCGCCTGCCGGCCCCGCGCAGCCGGAGCTCGTGCCTCCGCCGCCTGCAACCCCCGCGCCGCCACCGCCCACGCCCGCTCAGCCGGAGCCCGTACTTGCCGCCGCCATATCTGCGCCCGCCGCTTTCCCGCTCGCTGCCAGCACCTGCCGCAGTCACCTCAGCGCCCGCCGCTATCCCGCACACCGCCATCCCGCAAGCGCCATCGCCACAGACAAGGCCCCGCTCCCCCGAGAGGGCCATGAAACGTATTGGTGCTAGTTTCATGGGCTCTGTCGACTTCTTCACGATGTGCACCGGACCGGACCTCGCCTTTGCTATCAGCGTGCTCAGAAGGTTTCAGTCTGCCCCGCAGAAGACCCACCTCATGCGCGCTTTGCCATCTCAAAGGCACCCATGGCATGGGCATCACCTACGGGGCCACTGAACCGGGGGGGGCTCGCCTTGTAGTCTACTGAGACTCCAAATGGGCAGCTGACACCAGCAACCGGCGCTCTCAGTCCGGTGCTATCAGCATGCTCAATGGTGCCGCCCCAAAGCCCTGCCAAAACCTACTCACACCCTGATGCTTAGACATGGGCACTAGTCAGCTGTATGACCGGCCTATGCTTGAGAGGGGCTGTTATAGTACAATAGTACTAGCGCAGCGACAGCAGTATCCTGGGCGCCCGCCAGGCGCGCGCGCTGCTACATGGCGGCGCGGGCATTGCGGGCGCCACACACTCCCTTTAACCTCACCGCATCCTGCTGCCCCTCCTACTCGGCTGCCCCTCGTCAGGGGCCCACGCCCGTGCCATGCACCAGGGCTATAAGACATTTAAGGAGCTACCACGGCACGCGTTCCCAGGATACCCAAATTTCAAACGTACCATTACAACAATGTAGCGGCGGCTTCGCCGCTCTGAGAAAAGAAGGGTGCGGGCCCTTATTAATATCCGACGATGACGAAACATGAAGGGAACCCGTACGGCGAATAATAAGTACAGGTATGAGTACTGTTCCCCTACCTCTTGGGTTGAGCGGAGGAAATTGAGAGCCGCGTCCGAAATCGCCTGGAATACGGGAGAATCGATACCGGTTACAATACGGTTTTATGACGGACGTTTTAGGCGTCCTCCGTCCGTCCTCGTGTGCTGTCTGTTCGTGCATAGACCGTTATAAGTTCGATATTTGCTTGTTTGATTTCCAGGCGCTATTACCATAGCCCGTAAAAATCCTGCAACTCAGACGAATTTGAACTTATTTAAAACGAAAACATATTGCAAAAATCACGAATGTCCTCCGTCCTCCGTCCGTCAGTCCTCCGCCATACGCGCTTCGTGCATAAACCGTCATACGTTCGGTGTTCGCTCGTTTGATTTCACGTTATTGGTACGTGTACGGTAAGGTTATGAATGGATGCGCGTGTATTCTAGCCCCGGCACGTCATATATTCGTCTCAAACGCCAAAATAACGCGGTACTGAGCGCGTTTTTACTGCTAAATCCCGACAGACCTCACAGCTCATCAAGATAATCGTCTTGTTAGATGCCGGTCCCGGGCGTAAGCTAACAAGGTAGACAAGGTAAGCTAACAAGGTGACCGCACGTTGCTAACAAGGTGACCGCACGTTGCTAACAAGGTGATCGCACCTTGAGGTCGACCATGATCACCTTGTTACATGCCCCGCCCCGCCCGCCCGGTGTGTCGGTGTAGTCCGGTCACCTCATACTGCGTCCGCGGATGCAACGCGCCCGGACTACTCGCCCCCGCTTGTGCCTCGCCGGCGCGCTTCCCAACGCACCTCTGCCAGCCCGGCCTCGGCATTACCCATCTCCGCCCCGCGATGCTTCAACTAGACTTCCGTTTCCAGTATCCGTAAGCCCCCCCCCCCCCCCCCCCCTCCCGTCTCCCCATTCGTCTTCCAGTATCTACCAATATCGACTGTGATCGGAAGGCGGGGGGGGGGGGGGGGGGGGGGGGCGATCCTGTAGTCACGTGATCTCCGCAGCGCCGGCGTGGCTCCGACGACCTGCCGACCTCCCACCGCACATCGGCATCATGGCCGCGCGGGCAAGCAGTCGCTAACTTTTGAATTGCCCATGCGCATGGGCGTATGTCTGGTGGGTGATATGGGGAGTCGCGGCCTATGCGTCAACTGATGGCCCGTCACCGCAGCACTGCCGGCTCGGCCTGTCAATTACCCGTTTCCGCACTGCGATGCTGAAACTATACATCCTTTGCCAATACCTGGAAGCCTCCCTCCCCCATTCTTCCCCTTCGTCTTCCAGTGTCTGACCTGTCTACCAACATGGATTGTGTTCGCGGGGGGGGGGGGGGGGGGGGGGGGGGGGGGCTTGTCGGACGGCGCGTGGGTAGGTCCGTGGTCAGGGGGTGGGGCCTCCTATGTCTGGTGGGCGATGTGATGAGTCGCGGCCTATTGCGTTAACTAAGGCCCGCCGGCGGGTCATCCTCGGATAGATGAGCGCACGCCATAAGACCGTCCCTGCTATTGGAGGGCTTGCGGGGACTTTCATGGAGATTGCCTTTGGAAGGGGCACGAGCGTTCACACTTGGTGATTGCAGTTGCGCGAGCGGGTCATGTCGATGTGCTTGGGTGGTTGTGACACGTATAATATTGTGCCCCCATCGACACTAGGTACCCGATGACTACCCTCCAGCCTGTGCTGCGGAAGGGGGGCACATTCGTGTATTGGACTGGATGCGGCTGATGAAGCATGTGGACATGTCGGATGCGATCCACTGTGGACTACGCGCCAGGTAGGGGGCAACCATAAGATGGGGCATCCATCGCGGCCTCAACACGTGGAATCCAGAATTGTTGCACGGCTGCTGGAAGCAACTTGCGCTGTCTGGGGACTTGCATTTTTTGCAGTTCGCCCGTGCCGCTGGAGTTCCGATGGGTTCTGGGTTACTTGCGGCTGCAACAAGGCAAGGCCATGTGCTGTGGTGTCGTGGTTAATGAAAGCGACAGGCATGCATGTGGATATAGACACGATAGAAGAGGCGGCGCGTGGTGGAGACGTGTTATTGATGAAGAAGATGATAGCGATGGGGCCCGATGCCTGAGTTAGTAGTAAATGGTGGGCCGTGCCGTAGCACATGTTGTTGTTGCGGAATGATTTATGACCTGGATGTGTAAGTTTGATACAAGCTTGGGGCCGATACCCACATCAACGGACACATGGCGGGCAACATAAGAGAGGGGGTAAGGTGAGGTGACTGTGGGTAAAGGTCTGCGCCGCCCGCGCCACCGCCGCCCGTGCCTTAGCAATCCAACCACGCTATGCGCCCACGAAGAAGGCAGTTGAATATTCCACCCGCGCAATGTGATATCAACAGTGGGAATATGGCGTGACAAATGCACACCACGTCTATGAATGCGGGGGCACGGATCGTCGCGATTTGAGCTCAAAATTGCAGCAAGTGTTGCTTACATATACTATATGGCAGTGCCATGGTTCTTTTGCATGGTTTGTGGTCGCATGCGGGGTGTCAGGTTATGTGATCTTTACTACATATGTCAGGGTGTAGGCTATGGTCTGGGCGGAGGCACTGGAGTCGTATGCATAGCAGTACGGGAAGAACTCGGCGGTTTGGAAAGAAGTCCGCTTGGGGAATGTGAAGCGCAATGACCGCAATGCCATGAAGCCTGAGTCCCATTTCCACCGGGACACGCCCATGCATTGGGTGTTGCGGTCGACCTTCGACACCGCCGCGTCATGCTGTTTAGAAAACAGCATGTCTAGAAAACACATGTCTAGAAAACACTGCCCAAACCCGTATACGTCGGGCCATGGACACCACACACGCCGAACACAACAGTAGCACTGCCGCGCCGCTGCTTCATACTCCATGCTCCGAAACCATATTTACAGCTATCCCAGCAGCTTAATTCGCCTGCCCACGCCCGCGCTGCCTCATATGTGCTGGCCATTGCAGACAAAACCGTGGCAATGCCGTGTAGTATATGTATGTAACACTTGGATCGAGTTTGACCTGAAACCGCACCGATCGATGCCCCCGCGTCCGTTGAAGTGGTGTACACTTGTCACACACCAGTATCCCCACCGTTGATATCACATCGCATGGCTGGAATATTCAACCGCATTGTCGTGGGCGCATATCGCGGCTGGATTGTTAAGGCGTGGCCGGTTGCGGCGTGGGGGGCGTGGGTGGCGTTGGCCACACCTACTTGCCGTAGCCTAATTCGTTGGCCCATGACCGCATTGCCCCATGTAATGGCCAAACCATGACAGTGCCGTGTAGTATATGCTCATCGTAGACAACACTTGCTGCGAGTTTCACGTCAACCCGCACCAATCGGTGCCCACACGGTTATTTCCAGGCAATGCGTGCAACCCGCTGCCGGAATCATTGCGCAGCACCGGCAATTGCCCATGTTGCCCCATGTGTTGGCCATCTGAGCCCAACGCATGCCTGAGGCCACTGTCACACCGCACCCAAGAAGGGGGATCCCCATACAGTGTCGATCACAATGGGATATGGGTTACATGGGTTGTGTTGTTGGCACATCCGTCGCTGGGGATGGTTTATTCCAGCACACACGCCGCCGTCACATGCCATGATTGTGCCCACCACGCGCCGTCTCTTCAGTCGTGTCTATATCCACATGCATGCCTGCCGCTTTCATTAACCACGACACCACAGCACATGGCCTTGCCTTGTTGCAGCCGCAAGTAACCCAGAACCCATCGGAACTCCAGCGGCACGGGCGAACTGCAAAAAATGCAAGTCCCCAGACAGCGCAAGTTGCTTCCAGCAGCCGTGCAACAATTCTGGATTCCACGTGTTGAGGCCGCGATGGATGCCCCATCTTATGGTTGCCCCCTACCTGGCGCGTAGTCCACAGTGGATCGCATCCGACATGTCCACATGCTTCATCAGCCGCATCCAGTCCAATACACGAATGTGCCCCCCTTCCGCAGCACAGGCTGGAGGGTAGTCATCGGGTACCTAGTGTCGATGGGGGCACAATATTATACGTGTCACAACCACCCAAGCACATCGACATGACCCGCTCGCGCAACTGCAATCACCAAGTGTGAACGCTCGTGCCCCTTCCAAAGGCAATCTCCATGAAAGTCCCCGCAAGCCCTCCAATAGCAGGGACGGTCTTATGGCGTGCGCTCATCTATCCGAGGATGACCCGCCGGCGGGCCTTAGTTAACGCAATAGGCCGCGACTCATCACATCGCCCACCAGACATAGGAGGCCCCACCCCCTGCCCCTATCGGCGTGGGGCGTATCGGACGACTGACACCCGCCGCGGCCCTCCCGCCGCGCGGCAAATAATGCCGCCCGGGCCCATTGAACACAGCCCCATGCCATCCGTGGTGCGACATCCCGACTCCCACCGGCTGGTAGGTAGCTCCACTCCCGCGGGCAGCGACCACGCGCACCGCGCAGTATGCGCCGCTCCACCCACGCTTCCCCGCCCCAGCGTCAAGTCGGAAAATACTGCGCATGATCCGAGCATGCCCCGCCGACGGGGCATCAATAGACGCAATAGGCCGCTACTCCCCACATCTCCCACCAGACATACGCCCATACGTATAGGCTAATCAAAGTTTGTAACTGCGTGTCCGCGCGTGCGTGATGCCGAGGTGTGGGGAGGAGGTCGGCAGGACGTAGGCACCACGGACACCACGGACCTACACACGCGCCGTCCGACAAGCCCCCCACTGTGAGATTCAGATGTGACGTAAATGTGCCCTACTGGTGACGAACGACGACATACGGGGACGATACGGGACGGACGAGGGACGTGGATTTCATACCCAGTAGCGACGACTATCGCACGCGACCTGTAAAGTACTATATGAATTTCTCGTTTCCATAATTTCATCAAATTGATATGCGCACGCGGGCTCGCGTGTCGCCCGCCGACGCGGAGCACCCGGGCTAAGTACAGGCGGATGTACGCACTCATTGCACATCGCCGCACATCGCTGACCGCACATCGCTGACCGCTGACCCCGCGGTGTGCCGCGATGTGCGGCACGACGGGCGGAGGTGTGGGCGGATATAGGTGGTACGGTAGGTGGTAGGCGGTAGGTGGTGTTCGTAGGTGCGCGTTTTAATGCAGCCGCCCTAATTGCTGATGATTGTGTAACGCCCCAGCACGCGCATGAAGTACGGGGTCGCCTCACGGTCACCGCCGCTCACCGTTGAATCAAGCGCGGACAGCCGCGCACTCGCATCTGTGTTGCCAGCTGTGGGCTACATCCACCCCAACTCTCAACCCCCCCCCCCCCCCCCCCGCCCCCCGCGCGCGGCAGCAGGCATGCCGGCAAAGGGATGGATAGCGAGTGTGTCGAAGGATGGCGTGTACACATGCAAGCACTGCCACGGCATCGTGACGGGTAGTAGTGAAAGGACGGCGCGAGAGCGGCACTTCCTAAAATTCCCTAACTGTAGCCACTCGTTGAAGCGTGCGGCTAAGTTGCGCCGCAAGGCCGCCTTATCACAAGCAGCAGCAGGAGGGGCGGCAGCAGCAGCAGCAGCAACATCAGCAACAAGCGCGGCAGCAGGAGTAGCTGCAGCCGTCGGAAACGGCCCGCCGGCGCCGGTCTCGGACGACGGCGGCTCGAAGGTGGACGATGTGATGGGCGTGGGGGAGGACCCCGTTGGCGAAGACGGTATGGACATCGACGCGCGTGCGTGGCCGCCGGCGGGCGTCGAACCCGCGATGAGGGCGTGATATGGAAAGGCGATCCCGGCGACTTCTACATGAAGGTCATCGCCAAGAAGTTCCGGGGAGTATGGCACTACGGCGTAATAACCGGCGTCGTTACCGAGTGGGTGTTGGAGGACTACGGCGGGGCGACCCAGTGGCGCGCTGTTTTCGAGACGGTGACATTGTGGACCTTCTGCGTTCAGAGGTGAGTGGGCCCGGCCTGCGTGCTGGTGGCACCACTCAACTTCGGTTGTATGGAATCACACGCACCCGCCCGGTCGGCGTGGCAGGTTGTGGAGGCTATGGCGGCTGCCCAGGAGCACCCCCCCTGTGGATGCGGACGGGGAGGCTCGCTTGGTAACCGTCCATCAAGGCGATGACTTGTCCAGTGAATCACGCACCTTGCCCGGCGTGCGCTCAACACAACCCGGCTGGCGGAGGCCAAGCAGAACACTGGCTGCCATGGCGTGTGCCATGTGCATGTGGTCCTGGGCTATGTCAGCATGATCAACCTCTTCCCCCTCGCGCCGTTCCACCTGTTTTTTTTTGGCTTGGGAAGGGACTTCTGGAGGAAATTTGTCACCGTGCAGGGCCACATTGGATTCCGAGCTATGAAGCAGGAAGACCGGCGCCAGGCTTTAGTCCCGATACCCAGCAACTTTGAACGCGGGTTGCGCCCTTCGTTTGCAGTGTCCAAGAATCGAAAGGTAACCCCCCCCCCCCCCCCCCCCCCCCGGGCGTGGGCGTGGGCGTGGGCGTGACGGCATTCCCCTCCATGACTGCAGGGTCAGGCAAGGTGACGGTGCAGTCCGGCTGGGTCATGGAGGACTGCTTGCACCACATGGAAACGTTTTCCATTCTTAACGCCGGTCCGCTGCTCGAGGAGGCCCGGGTGAAGGCGATCATGACCGAGAAGGAGCTTCGCGTCCCCAGGCGGTGCTTGGGCACATGTACAAGCGCATGCAAGGAGCTGCGTGGTTCGTCACGCGGTGGGGGTTGCAGAATGTGGTGACGGAGGAGGACGGCCCCGAGCGCAAGGCGCAGGTGGACGCGCTCACTAGGGAGGGGAGGACTCGATACCCAGCGCGGCGCCAAGGCGCGGCGGCCGGGGCAGCGCGGCGCCAAGGCGCGGCGGCCGGGGCAGCGCGGCGCCAAGGCGCGGCGGCCGGGGCAGCGCGGCGCCAAGACAGCGCATACAGCGGAATCGGCGGAAAGGGATGCATTACAAGCTGTGGACGGCAGCCGCTGAAAACTATGCGGTCATGCCGCAACAACCCCAGCACTGGCTTCTGGATACCTCTGATCTGGCTGACGGCGGCGGGCTGCGGGATGCAGGGCCGCATGACTGAGGTGGCGGTGCTGGTGAGCCCGCAGAGTCTGCATGCGACGGCGCGGCGCAGCCGCATAGGCACTAGACAATGCTCTGAAGCGAGCCCCAATTGTCTGCCCAGCGCCTGCCCCAATGTAACGCACCAGCTTGGCAGCAATTGGCAGCTCTTTTGCCCCCCCTCCACCCCACAGACACACTACCAATACCAGTTTCTCATCCCGGCGGGCAGTTGATGCGTATACCCAGGCTTGTGCGTACGCGGTGCGGGGGGGGGGGGGGGGGGGGGGGGAATCACTATAGCTAAGCTAGTGATGTGAGATATGAGTGCAGCAACAGATATTGTGCAAGATATTATATATACGATGGCATGCAAGCGGGTCCCCGCTCTTCCACAATCATTGGCCCTGCTCCCTCTTGCCCCCCCCCCCGGTGCCCTTTAGCTGCTCTCAGCATCCCGAGTGGGATGGGCGGGGCAGCGGTTGCTACCGAGTGAGGCGTAGCATCGTTTGCAGTAGCAACGCAGCCTTTCCGGTGTGACGCCGCCAAGATGTAACCCAGCAGTACGCGCAAAGTGCAAGTGCAAGCTGCTGATGGCGGGGATCCCGCGCGGGGGGGGGGGGGGGGGGGGGGGGGGGCAGCGGCTGTGGGATAGGCGCGGCAGCGGTTGCTACAGAGTGAGGCGTCGCATCGTTTGCAGTAGCAACGCAGCCTTTCCGGTTGCATAGTGTGACGCAGCCTGGATGTAACCCAGCAGTACGCGCAAAGTGCAAGTGTTACACGTCCGTGTGCCCCACCCAATGACATTGCGCCCGACCTCACTGACGGCATGTCTCGCTCTCCTTCAGCTCCTGGGCCGTCCGCCGCCTCACCCTGCGCACCCTACCAGCCGCGCGTGCCTTCTCGGAAGCCTCACACACGGCGGCGCGAGTCGCGTCGTGGAACGCGTCCCTGGCATGGCGGAACTCCGCCCTCTTCGTGGCTGTGGTCGGGCAGGGGACTGCCCGCTGATGGGTCGCCATGCATGGGTACTTGGGGCCGCACAAAGCCGGGGTGCCGTCGCAGCAACACTCCCAGTCCGTCCGTTGGCCGCAGTCCACGCATGACGGGCGTCCGGCCAGGACACGCACATGATAGTGCATGTGGCCGCCTCCCGCCACTGCTCGTAGTGCTCCGGTCAACATGGCGACGAGCAAGTCGGCATGTCCCGCAGGTGGCTGCGGGGCGGGTGGCGCGAGCGCAGCCTCGCTCGCCTCGACAACCCCATCAGCCCGATCAGTCGCCTCGACCACGGCCTCCTCCGCCTCCTGACGCGGCGCACCAGGCGCATCATCGTCGCCTGGCAGGGCGTCCCCCCCCGCAACGGCGCCGTCGGCGGTGGCCGACGCCGTCGTGGCGGGGTGTTGTGAGGAGGTGGCCCTAGACATAGGTGGGGCCGGCACCGCCATGTGTTGCTCCACATGCGGTGCGGTTCCTGACGCGACAGCTCCGTCGCACCAGTACCGGCGCCGGCACCCCACGCACGCCTGCTGGGCTTACCAACAACCGGCATGTTTCCTTTGGGAGGCGGTTCATCCGCGTCGGAGGTGAGCGGCGGTGCCTGTGTGGGTGTGGATACTGCCCGGCCATTAGGGCTCCCGCCGCATGTCGCTCCGCCGACCCACGCCGCGGCGTGTGCTGCGCCCCGCATAGTCGCCTCGAATATAATATACATGACGCGGGGACGGGGGGGGATTCGTGCGTTTCGTATGTCGGCGGAAAGGCGTGCGAAGCTGCGGCTGGCGAAGGTGGTGGAAGTAAGCGTGGCGGCGTCGGCGGCGTATTACCGTGCGTGCATGCGTGCGCAACCCCGCGGCAGCAAGCGCCGGACTCGGCGTGTGCCAGCGGCAGAGCTGCGAAGCCATGGACACGGTACGGGATGCCAAGTCTGGCTAAGCAACTGCCGAGGCTGGCGGCTTAACCCCCATGTCCGGCGGTTGAGGGACGGAAAGTGCGTAGAAGTTGATCGGGAAAGCGGGCATATAAGCCTGGCTGTGCTAGGTTCCTATTAAGTAATGGCGGTTTGTGCTAAGTAATTCGCAGGGGTAGACCATGCAGCGCAGGTAGGGGGCGGTATAAATGAGGCCGGGCACATATACTGCTCCACGAAACGACACTGTCGCACGTGTAGTTGAATAGACGCCCCCCCCCCCCCCCCCCCCCCGCCGGGTCGGCCCGCCGACCCGCCACGGCATGTAATATTTGTCATGCATCGCCGGGGTATGTGTGAGTGGATGCCCCGCCGCCACATCCCCCCCCCCCCCCCCCCCCCCATTTACACTTGTGCACTCATTAAGTTTGGGCTGGTTTCGGAGCAGTACATGTACGTATGTATATACATACAATGGAACGTAGGACCTGCGCGGAAAGAGGCGGGGCTGGCGGAGTGCGTTGGGGGTGCGTAGAGTAGCGTGTTGGTGAGATTCGGGGTGCATCGGACGCCGGATGCCCATCCACCCAGCGTAAAAGACGCCTACGTAATATTCACACTATATATATTCACACGCAAATGTGTGAAAACCGGACATTCCGTGCCGGATGGGTGGGAATACGGCGTCCGATGCAGCCAAAACCCCAGCAACACGCTATTCTGTGCACCGCCAATGCACTCCGCCAGCACCGCCTCATTCTCTGTCGATTTCGAAAACGCCTTCACATTACCCACCGCTAATTGCAATTGCCACCGTGTAATGTAGTCACGATGTGCGCACACAACAACACTTACTACCGGTTCCGACGCGGATGGAGGCGAGGCTTGCGGAGTGCGTTGGGGGTGCGTAGAGTAGCGTGCTGCAAATAATTGGGGTGCATCGGACGCCGGATGCCCACCCACCCGGCGTAAAAGACGCGTAATATTCACACTTTATTAACACACAAATGTGTGAAAACCGGACATTCCGTTCCGGATGGGTGGGAATACGGCGTCCGATGCAGCCAAAACCCCAACAACACGCTATTCTGTGCACCGCCAATGCACTCCGCCAGCACCGCCACATTCTCTGTCGATTTCGAAAACGCCTTCACATTATCCACCGCTAATTGCAATTGCCACCGTGTAATGTTGTCACGATGTGCGCACACAACAACACTTACTACCGGTTCCGACGCGGATGGAGGCGAGGCTTGCGGAGTGCGTTGGGGGTGCGTAGAGTAGCGTGCTGCAAATAATTGGGTTGCATCGGACGCCGGATGCCCATCCACCCGGCGAAAAAGACGCGTAATATTCACACTGCTTTATTAACACACAAATGTGTGAAAACCGGACATTCCGTGCCGGATGGGTGGGAATACGGCGTCCGATGCAGCCAAAACCCCAACAACACGCTATTCTATGCACCGCCAATGCACTCCGCCAGCACCGCCTCATTCTCTGTCGATTTCGAAAACGCCTTCACATTATCCACCGCTAATTGCAATTGCCACCGTGTAATGTTGTCACGATGTGCGCACACAACAACACTTACTACCGGTTCCGACGCGGATGGAGGCGAGGCTTGCGGAGTGCACTTGCGGTGCACAGACTAGCGGGAGACTAGACCCATTGTCGCTTATTTACAAGCACGGGCGGTGCTGCCTGACCTGATCGTCTACGGCCGATATAATATTCACACTATATTAACATCGGTGCACACCGCCGCACACCGCCGCACACCGCCGCACAACGCTGCGCGCGCACATTCGTCGCACACATTATCCCGGATTCACTCGCCGTATCCATTACGCCGTGCTACTTCAGCAATAAACATTGCGAAATTACACCGACACAATGCCGCACCGACTAGCTCTTGACAATACGTGCATATAATTAGTAATGGCGCGCTGCTCCTCGCCTCCGATGTGTTGTTGACTGCTGCGGAAGGCGGTCGTCGACTGGGTGTTAGTTTCTCCACCTCGGCCGCCCCCCCCCCCCCCCCCCCCCCGCGCCCCCCCCCCCCTTCACCGCTCACAGCGCCATGGCCGACCTCGCCCCCCCGGGCAAAAGTGGGCGGCGAGCCTTGTTGTCTCGCGTGTCCGCGCCGCCGGCATCGAGGAGGACGAGAAAGACATGAGGAAACGCGTGACAAGGTGGGCGCGCAACAAAACACTCCATCCTCCGCATTAGCACGCACCCACTCGTGGCTAACTTGTGCCGCGCGCAGGTTCGTCCGGGAGCGCCGTAAGGCCCACTTCAACGCCAAGGCTTCCACAGTGCCAGCGGCGCAACTCGTGGTGGCCGAGGAGGCCGCATCCTCAGCCGCTTAAAGGCGAAACGATTGTGGCTTGTTGTGGGTGTCTGGGCACAGGGGGCGTCCCGACGCGAAGGTAAGGAAGCTCATGGCGGCGTCGTCGACGGCACAGCCTCCCGGGGTGGTGAAGACACTGACGGATGACAAGAAGCGGAAGAGGCCAGTGAAGAAACGCCGAGGTAAGAAACTGACGGTCGCGGAGTCGGAGGCGGAGTCGGAGGCGCAGGCGGAGGCGGAGGCGGAGGCGGAGGCGGAGGCAGCGAGATCGTCGAAGCGGAGGGTCCCCCGGGCACGCAAGAACAAGAACAAGCAGTAGCCCCCGCCCCCTTACCCCCCCCCCCCCCCCAGGCGGGAGCGGCTGGCGGCGAGGGGGGGCGGGGGGGGGGGGCGGGGCGGGCGTGGTCCCCCCGCCCCCGCACCCCCCCCCCCCCCCCCCCGGGGCCACATTCCCCGATGGCGGCTGTCGCGAATATTGTAATTCAATCATTCTTCGGCAAACCGCTGCCTGCCCCCGCCCTCCCCCTCGCGAATATTTATGTAACGTGAGCACTCTTTGGCAAAACATGGCAGCCACACCGCCCATCTGATGACCTTTGATCGGACGGCTGGCAGGCCCGTTCAGCAGTACTAGCTATAATGTACACAAAATTCCCCAGTGTTCCCGAATAGTACGGCTGAGATTTGCGCTCCCATGTACTAATAGTCATAGTTATCCACAGGACCACTCGTCATCGTGCCCGGGTACCGGGTACCGGGTACTAGATACCCGGTACCGGCGTAATAAATATATCGCGTACTACCCGGTACTACACGGACAACCTTGTACCTTGTACGTTAGTGCCATGTACGCTTCACCGGGCTGGTACGACTACCAGAAAGATGACAAAAAGGATTTATCGCCCGCCGGCAATAACGCCGGATGTACTCGCACGTAACTGGATGGACGTGCCGCCACCAGCAGCAGCCTTCACGGATAAATAATAGTCGCTAGTAGTAGTAGTGCTTCGTCACCTGTATGTCACATCTGAATCTCACAGTGCCCCCCCCCCCCCCCCCCCCACACGCGAACACAATCCATGTTGGTAGACAGGTCAGACACTGGAAGACGAAGGGGAAGAAGGGGGGAGGTAGGCTTCCAGGTACTGGCAAAGGATGTATAGTTTCAGCAGCGCAGTGCGGAAACGGGTAATGGACAAGCCGAGCCGGCAGTGCTGCGGTGACGGGCCATCAGTTGACGCATTAGGCCACGACTCCCCATATCACCCACCAGACATACGCCCATGCGTATGGGCAATTCAAAAGTTAGCGACTGCTTGCCCGCGCGGCCATGATGCCGAGGTGCGGTGGGAGGTCGGCAGGTCGTCGGCGCCACGCCGGCGCTGCGGAGATCACGTGCCTACATGATCGCCATCCCCCCCCCCCCCCCCCTTCCGAACACAGTCGATATTGGTAGATACTGGAAGACGAATGGGGAGACGGGAGGGGGGGGCTTACGGATACTGGAAACGGAAGTCTAGTTGAAGCATCGCGGGGCGGAGATGGGTAATGCCGAGGCCGGGCTGGCAGTGCTGCGCTGGGAAGCGCGCCGGCGCGGCACAAGCGGGGGCGAGCAGTCCGGGCGCGTTGCATCCGCGGACGCAGTATGAGGTGACCGGACTACACCGACACACCGGGCGGGCGGGGCGGGGCATGTAACAAGGTGATCATGGACGACCTCAAGGTGCGATCACCTTATTAGCAACGTGCGGTCACCTTGTTAGCAACGTGCGGTCACCTTGTTAGCTTACCTTGTCTACCTTGTTAGCTTACGCCCGGGACCGTCATCTAACAAGACGATTATCTTGATGAGCTGTGAGGTATGTCTGGCTGAATCAGCAAGTGAGACTATTCAGCGACAATTCCTTACTTGTACGGTAGTCCAAGTATATGCTGTAAAATGATGCTGTGAAAAGGGGTCGCCGCGGTGCGGGGGCAGTCCGCCGACCCGGGGCCCGGCGTCCGTCGACGGACGGGCGACGGTCGAACGACGGCGTCCGGCGTCCGGTGCCGGTACATGCGGCGGGCATGGCGATTCGCGGCGTGCCCGCCCCGTAGACCTGACGACCGGCCCGACCTGCGCGCGGCCTCGTGCGGGATGCGGGCCGCCTGTAGGCGGCTTGTACTGTATTGCTGATCTTGTGGTGCTGCTTTTTCTTTTTTCTGAAGTAGTTTAGATCATTTCAAAGTTGAGTCTGGTTTTGCCAGTCTTGAGCGAACGGAGAGAGCGGTGGATTGACGGAGAAGAGGTAGCGCCAAGTCATGAAGGAGGCACTGGGAAGGCCACGGCTGCGGAGTCCTGTTGGACTTGGAAGTGGCGTAGGGGGGCGATGTTTCCAAAGAAGAACCATGCGCCAGGTGAAGGAAGAACGTTGGGGTCGATGTAGTCCATAACGACGTCAGAGTTAGTGGCCCAACCGCCTCGGTAGCGAATGTGGGACAACGGTACCCCGATGGCGTTCGTTGCAGAGGCTGCGCCCTTGCGAAGACTGTGCGAGGTCCAGGAGGTTCCAGCGGGGGGGGGGCAGCGTTGACTAGACGGACGGCTGTGGTCAACCAGTCTGACATTGTAGCCGCAGTCCAGGATTGTGACTGCTCGTTTGATCTGACAGCCCAGAAGTTTGACACAGCCAACCCAACAGTAACAAGGGGAACTGACTGGACGTGGTCGAGGAAGTGGTGCAGGAGACGCGCCACTCGGGGGTGCTCTGACACGGGGAGGAGAAGTACGCGTAGGTCGTCGGGTCCCCGTCGACCAGCGCGACCCTTCTCTCGGTACACTTGCAAAGTGATGTTGTAGGCGTCGACGTGCACGTCTCGCACTCGACAGGACACGCCAGTGAGGCCCCTGGCAAAGAACATGAAGTTGACAACCGAGGCCATGAGGGCTCGGAAGTCGTGGTGGTACTCTGGGTAGGGAGCAGACACAATCAGCTCGGCTTTTGTGACGAAGCGGTAAGCTACATTCGCAGGCAGAGGGACACGTAAGGGGGCAGCGTCCAGTCGACGCTGGCGCAGCATCAGCCCACGCCTTGCTGAAGTCAGGTGTAGGCTGTCCTTAGCGATTGGGTCGAGGTTGTGCAGCTCGAAGAAGGTGTTGATTGCAGACAAAAATAAGGCTGCAGCGACTTAGCTGCAATGTGTCCTCGCTCGCCGATCCAAGCAACATACCGAACGACAGTGGCAGTAGTCGCTTCCAGCGGGCTGATGTTCTCGGAGTCGTGGCAGAACTCTGCGAATTGAGACAGCCGGCCGGCGTAGCTCTTGAGTGTCTGAGCGCTGAGGGAGCTGGAGAGTAAGTCGAGCGTCCGTTGGCCCAGCTCGTCTGAGCCGAACGCGTCCTGCAGCCGGGATCGCAATGAAGCAGCCCAGGGAGCGACAGCTTCGGGCTCGTCAATCACGTAAGTGCGCCGTTTTACCGATAGAGTTCCACCGGTGCGACTACTGTTCGCAAAGTACTCGGCAGCAACGGTTAGGTTCCCGGCGGTTGGCCGGTAGCTGCTGGACGGGTTTGCAGTAGCAACGGTACGGGTTTGCGGGGCTAGGTTCAGGTAAGAGGGCCGCCCCGCGCGCCCTTCGCGCTCGTAGCGCCTGTCACGCGCGTAACGTACCCGTGCGAAACTTGGTCGTTGCGAACCAGTTGTAACACGTAGTGTAACAACCGACGGACGCAGAGGTGATGAAAAGAAAGCGGTTGGTTGAGCCGCCATGTGCAGGTGTGTGGATGGTTGAGCCACACGCGGCTGTAGTTGTAAGAAGCGCCGCACCGAGGAAGGTCTAAAGGAAGTCTGTAAGGTGGGGGGGGGGGTCAGGTCCTGACACAGGGCGCTCATCCCGCTGTTGAGCTGCAAGGGTGTGTCTTGCGGCGGTCACCGAAAGGTGGCCTCGCAAAGCTCCAGCAGCACCGACGGAAGGCGCCCCACACCGTCACTCGTGCTCACCTTCGCGGCCACGCCCGCGTCCCCCGCCTCGTCCTCGCCCACGCCCACGTCCACGACCTGCAGCTGCAGCCGCCACTCGAGCAGTAGCGGTCGCCTTTGCGCTGCTGGCAACGGTCGCCTCGAAGACTCGGCGCTCGTAGTCCCTCATGAGGTCCCCAAAAATCGCAGAACCCATATGCTCCGAAGCAGGCTGAAAGTGCTGGGCTCGCAGCACGTCTAGAACACCTTGGTCACCGTGCACACGCTTGATCTCATTTAGCCTCCGCAGGAAGGCGAAACGAAACCGAAACGCCTTGTCGATGGCCTCGGCGTGGTTCCGAGCCCTCGCGAGGTAAGGGGTGAAGTCCTGGTTGGTGACAGGGACGTAGGGCAGCAGCTCGTCGAGAGCCACGAAAAGTGCGGCCATGTGGGCCCCGAAACACAACATCCACAAATACTCCTCTTGGGCCGGCAGACGCCGGTCATCCTGCTTGAGGTACTCGTTCGTTAGGTCGGTGCTCAGGGGAAAGAGTCCAGGCACTCGGCTGACCGGTCGAACGGCCTCGTAACCATACTCTGCTCTCTGCAGTAGTTCTGGCACCGCGAGGTAATCATCCTCAGCACTCGCGGATTTTGCTCCGACACGGCCGCTCTGGGCTAGCTCTAGCAAGTCGGGGCGCTCTGCGGCTCCCCCGCTGCCTGTCGGCTGTCTCGCGACGCGCTGCCCGAAGCCGGAGCCATGTGCCCCCTCTCCATCAGCAACGCGCTCACGAGCCGTCAATTGAGCTACAGTTGTAGCTAGCGCTCGCACATCTGCTTGCAACGACTCCGGCGCCGGCTCCGCGACGGGTTCTTCTCCATCTAGCATGGTAACGCACGGACGTACGGACGAGAATATCACATTCGGGTGGTGAGCCGGGTGTGGTCTTGAACAACCTGGGGTGACCTTGCTCGCAACTGGTTACGAGACAGTTTTTACATCGCTGTGTGGAACGCAGCGAAAACTGAAGATGGCATGCTCAGCTGTTCTGGCTGCTTTTATGTCTACTCGTGCTGCAGCCAAAAAGGGCGCAACAACAGATGCCTAGTTCCCGTACCACTGAGCAGCACTTGTAGCTAAAAGCGGTTAGGTCAAGGGAGGAAACCCCATAAACTAGTTTAGATCATAATACAACTTCTAGCGGTGGGTTGGGTGCTGGCCTTTTTGTAATGCACACCAGTAGTCGGCGGCATGCTTTTACGCGGCTTGCAGATTTACTCTGTTTTACAAATTAATACTTCTCTGAAAAATATAGATTATTGACAAATCTAACGCTAAAAGCAGTATTGCCCGGAAACAACAGTATTACAAGATCAACACTACAAGCCGGCTAAAAGCGGCCCGCATCCATGCTCAACCCAATAAGAGGTAGGGGCACCGCCACGAATCCCCGGCGCGAAGCGCCGCTTAGTACTCCGATTCGTGGGTGTATAGACTCCCAATGATGATGCTGTGAGAGGATGGCCAAACCCTACAAGACCTAGTAATATTAAATCAGTGACCACGGTAGAACAAATACTACAGTCCGCCCCCTCGTAAGTCTTGCCATGTACGTATCTGTCCATATCGCCACGTCAGCACCGGCGGCGCCGACCGCCGAGTGCGTGGTACAGTGGCGCAGTTTTATAATGTAATTAACTTAGAACATTCATCAACGGCTTGAGATGTGTTCGGGGGCGGAGGGGGGGCTGCATGTTACACTCATGCTTCCGCTCTGCGCTGATACGAACCCTGCCGGGGGCCTCGGTGGAAATACGCTTGCCCACAAAAGTCTTGCCCCACTTGTCAAGCATCAATTGTAGATTGGCCCATTATGCGCCCTCAATTTGGTTTCCGGCCGTGCGCCCTTCCATGTGTCATACGTGAACACGACATCATGCGTGGGGGGAGTCCTAAGTGGCGTTTGTTGTGTTAGCCATACGTGTGCGTGGCATTGTTCGGGGTTGGTAATGAATTTGATAACCCTATGTCACGAGGACACGGATTTTTACATCGCACGTATATGCGTTCGTTCTACATGTACGGATGCACGCCAAGAGTTACCTCTACCATCGTAGAGCACATTCACAAAGGTGCGCTCTCCCCACAGTCGGCATGCAAGCAAGTGAGCAGTTCCTGCATAACGGCCAATACTGCGATAAAGGCTTGCTCCAAAACCAGCCCATTGAAAGTTGTTGTCCGCATTCAATGCGCCCTCCGTGGCGCCACAAGCCACTTCCGCAAAGCACGCCACCTAGGACTCTCATAAGGGCAAGGCAAACGTTAAGCTCCCCACGGTCGACACGGCCGAATGATAGGGTAGTGCTCCGCCGTGCCAACCGCAGTAGGCAATATTGCACCATACAGGTTTTCAATGACCCCATGCTAGTCCGCCAAGTGCTTTTCGAGGACACGCCTCCGGGTGCGCCTTTCAAGCCACCATGCACTAGACTCGTCGGCATAAGCGAGACTCCCTCACCGCTGACCCTCATGCGCGAGACATCATCTCCCCCCTACCCTCGTCGGGGTCAACCCCTCCGGCTCTACTATGTTCTTCTACATCACAAATCTACACCGACACTAATGCGCCCTAGAGCCATGCTTCATCCCATACTGCGCAGGGTGCACCCCCCGAGTCAGCGGGTGGGTCCATATGGTCACCTGCTAGGGCATCGTTCAGGGTATGTGGTAGGGCTCGCCATCAATACGCTCCCATATTCTGCTGTTGGGCTGCGCCTAGCGGGCCCCTAAGCGGGAGAAATCCGCCCGCGCGGGGCGAGTACATCGCCTTTTTATCGGGATGCGGGTCGCGCGGTAAGCCACTGTACTAGGGTTTGTAGGAGAACCTAAAAATATTAGCATCCCCTCCAGAATATATGGAGAATTTTGCAGCGCTTTATTCCCTTGAACAATGGTGTTGATACTACTTTACACAGTACACCAGCCGCCGACAAAAAATATTATGGAGGGGGTTTCAATCATAGGAGGGGGGGTTCCTAAAACACAATCACAATTATGATTGGCCTAAGGGAATCGCTACAGTATTAGGCAGAAGTTGTCATTCGTCAACAAAACGCGCGCGCGGGATGCGCCCACTGTAGAAACCGCGGCACCCGCCGATAAAACCGGGCCTTTCTCCGACGTTCCAGCACATACATGTAGCTGAACCAAGGTTATGAATCGCAAATGAAAGGAGCGCGCGGGGCGCGCGCAATAAGCCCTCGAACGCGCAATACGTTCGCTGCGGCCTCCTCCTCCGGCCACGCATCGTCATAACCGTGCTCGACAACTCTTGTCTGGAGACGTGCGGGCTGAGCCGGGCGGCTTGAGCGCTGCGCAGCTGCAGCAGTTGCTCTTATTGTTTTAATTGGGACGATGGCCGGCCTGCCGGCAGCTAAGCCCGAAGCTTAAGGCTAAGACCGCCGTGATCGGGGAACGGGGGAGAATTCTGACCGTCCGCAATGCCACTTGCAGCCAACCATCTGTGCCACGGCAAGGCGACATGATGGTTACTCATTGGCGTGTCGTCAGCTGCACATGATATACTGAATGTGGCATACAAGGGGAGGCAGAGCAGCTCACCGCCTTCTGGTAGTCTCCTCTAATGTGACGACTCGCTCCTCATCAGCTCGCGATGGAAGCACCATGTGGCAACATCCGTGCCAAGAGAAGAAGCACCTCTGCTTCTGGCAGCAGTCCGGCTCCTTGCAGCGCACAATTCCACGCAGCCGTCTAATGCCTCCGAGCGTTATTCTGAAATCGTGTCTGATTGCCAACTACACGAGCACGGGACGACACGGCAGTGGCAGCACATCGCACGGATTTTGTAAAACCCGAATTTTTAATGCGCACCACCGCGCGCCGATGCGAAGTTCCGACTTGAAGCACATGGCACTGCTACAAGTACGAGCCTACTAGCCGCAACACCAGACTACCGGCCGCACAGGTGAAGCGGGCACGGGCAACGGCAGCGTCGCGGGTGGAACGGACGGAGGTGGCACGGTGATGGTGGCGGCGGGCGCGGCGGGTGCAGGTGCGGGCGGCGGGGGCGGCACCGCGCATGCCCTATACGGTCACTGTGGCAACGCAAGCGGATGGGCGAGCACCTCGCGCAGTATTAGCCTCCCGGACTGCCTCGTAATTATATTATAATTGCCCGTTATCGCGATCTTCCCACGGAATGGGCGTGTAATCGCCGTATCTACCGTGTAATCGCCACTTTTTTGCTAGGCCCGGCAGTCGCATTGGCGTGCTTGGCTCGCACGGGTTCCATAAAACACTATATGAAGATACTAGTAGCATGTTGTCTATCCCCATAGTACATTGAACCCACATCGCGCCTTGCGCGGCTACCCGTAATCATCTGCACTTTCGCCATACTGCATTTTAACGCCTCATCACAAGCTCCGTGACGACGCGCAACGGCCTAGGTCTCATGCTGGCGACTGAAGTGCTGGACATTTTACCATGCATATCAGCAACGCGTGACTAGCGCCAATGACTAGCTCCTACCAACCCCCGCCGATGCGAGCCGCCGGTGCCGAGTACTGGTGTGCCATGGGGCGTCGCAACTCCAAGCGCCGTATTCCCGAGGGCAAGGAGGGATGGACGCCTGCCGAGGGGATTCAGGAAGAGGTGACCAAGCAAGAGAATGCGCTGCCACGTGTGTGATGCCTCTGTCTCGAGAACTCGCTTCTACGACACTCACACATGGACGGAGGCGTGCGCCAAGCCTCCGGACACCGCCGCGCTTGTCGCAGCCGGTGGTGATGGGCTGATGGCGCCTCTTCTGCACCCGTGCACCGTACGTGCGTCACACCTCTGCTCCGTCCGGACCCGGTCAGACCGAAATGCGGGCCAAGCCGGGTGATGCAACGACGCCGCCGCCGCCGCCATCGCCCCCGCCTCCCTCTCCGCCGCTCCCGTCTATCCGAAACGAATCAGCGAGCCCCGCACTACCCAGCGGCGGGGAGGGGCGCTCGGTGTCGTCTGATGGTGGCATGGCAGCAAGCATGGTAGCGCATGAGACGAAAGCCGAGCTTCACGTGGGCAGTATCATAACCAAGACGTTCGGGACGCGGGGGAGCTTTCTCGGCCAGGTAGCCTCCCCCCCCCCCCCCCCCCCCCCCCCTCCCCCACCCATGTTGCCCTCCTTGACGTCCCGCTACACCTGCCATAGGCCCACCGCCGCCATGTGATAGCCACCCGTGTGTATCACCCAACAAACATGTCGTCAGTTGGGGATGGGATAACGAGGACGCAGACCCGGCGGATAGGCAACTGGTGATGGAGGTGATTTACAACGACGGCGATTAGGAAGAGCTAACTGGGTTGGAGATACAGCCGCTATACTTGACGACAGAGTAGCTAGGGCGATTTCACTCGCAGGTTGCCTCAAGGCGCCATTGACGACCTGCCAGCGATGCGCCCCTTGCGCACCCACCGACGGTGCCTTCAGGGGGTGCTTCCCGCGTTGTTGCCCCATAGTTTAGGTATTGGTAAGAATATCGCACTCGCCAGGTGCAAACGATGATTATGACGGTTACGGACGCGTTCGTCCACATGCTTTGTGCGCATGTGCACCTACAGGAGCTACGCGAACTTTTAGACGCCGATAGCGACGCTGAAGCCATTGTCGCGGGGGTTGTGGAAGGCAACCAATGATATCCGGCACTTCGGGCCTGTCTCCATTTTAGCGCTGGCAATTGTATATAAGCTATGTTGATTTCTGGCCGCTGCCGATGGCACATGCACTACGACGACTGCTGGGGGTAGTCAAGGACTTTTGGGAGTATGTCGGCACCCTGAACGTTAGTGATCTTTTACATCGATGTTGCTGCCCGCCCCAGGTTCCTGCCGCAAGGGGCGTTGCTGATATGTGTGTGCCCTCACATGATATGCGGCCCAGCATGAAGAAGATGGACAGGCGGATGGCGATGGTCGCCCTAACCAGTGACTTTGGCAGGCCGGTCCAGCCGATGATGCCGTCAGCCGGCGCTAGCGGTGTGGTGTGTGCCAACTGGACATGAGAGGACATCCTGCACTTCGCGGAGACTGTGGCAGTGCTAGTCCTTGGGTGAGGGCCCCTCGTTGCTATTGCTAGGAGTAGCACAACCCAGCTCCGTTGTAATGGAATGATGTCTATTGAGTACGTGACATGCGCGGCAATTGTTGCATGGCGGATATGTGACAACGCAGAGCATCAACACATGGCAGTCATGTGGCATATGCTGCAAGGAGCGGGCATCCGCTACCTGAGGGACTGCGAGGAGTGTGACGCTCCTGCTGACAATGAGGAGCTGGTCAAATGAGGGCTTCGACTGCTTGCTGACCTACGCGTAAATGTGCAGCATGTATATTGCGTGATGAAATGATGAAACTGAACCCGCACAACCTGGTCTGCCGACTCAGAGCTCTGGATGGAGCGTACCGTGCCCCCCCCTCCCACATTTTTCCCTCATACGCACTGTGTCTAGGCTAATGTCATATGAATACATGCCCTATATCATATGCGTATGCAGGACGTGAAGTGCGTGGCCGGAGGCAGTGGTACCATTGACACGGAGCGGGCATACGGGCGGCAGTTCTTACTTGAGGCACGTATCAAGTTCCTGCGTGTAGGCATGGACCATGACTTCCCTAGCACGCCTTTCTGGCGGCCATGCTTTGTGAAACAGTGGGAGGCCGCTAGCACAGACGATGCGGTGGATATGTTTGAGGGCACGGGACCGGGCTGCATGGGCGCCGCTGTGGAGTGGGCATACGGGCGGCAGCTCTAGCTTGAGGCACGTATCAAGTTCCAACTGCGTGTAGGCATGGACCCAGACTTCCCTAGCTTGCCTCTATTGCGGCCATGCTTCCCGCCCGCCTGTCGCAGCGGGCATACAAGCGGCAGTTCTTACTTGAGGCACGTATCAAGTTCGTGCGTGTAGGCATGCACCCAGACTTCCCTAGCATGCCTCTGTGGCGGCCAAGCTTTGTGGGATAGTGGGAGGCCGCGCTGCCGCAGATGATGCGGTGGATATGTTTGAGGGCACGGGACCGGGCTGCAAGGGCGCCGCTGTGGAGTCAGGCACCTCAGCCGCCCCCGCTACCTGGGAGGACTGCGAGGAGTGCGAGGTGGCGCTGGCGAAATACTGTGAAGGAACTGGCACTACACTGGAGCATGAGCCGGCATGGAAGGACGAATATTATGCAAGGGGGCTTGACCGCCCCAATGACATCAAGTGACTCCCTCCCCCCCCCGCCTCGCCCCCGCCCCCATGCCACCCTCTACCTCCCAATTAGCTGGAATTGCAACGCAGGTCATAGGTCAAAATATTAACGCAGCATGTTCCGGGTATATACTCAACTTCCTACTACCATGTGAACATCATATTTACTACATACCCCGCTGCGCGTTGCCACCATTCTGCGCGCAGGCGCCCCGCTGCCCCGGCCTCGCTCGCTAGCAAAGGAATGCGGTTTGTGGAATCGACGAACTTGAGTCGATTTCATTCTCATCTGCGGTCATGAATGATTTTTCTGATTGTTGATTGTGATTAATGAGGTTGATTTCACTCTTATCTGCGGTCAAGGATGATTCATCCTGATTGTTGATTACGATAAATAAGGTTGTTGCGCTATCCCGCAAGTACAACTTTTATCACTAGTGCAAGATACGGGAGGGGACATCATTCGTGGCTATCAATGTATCGCACACCAAGACACACGGACGGAAGCGCAACTACTGGATAAAGGCACCCCTCCCCCCACGGCTGACTCCAAACTGCCTACATCGTGTCGCCCTGCTGAGTGCTGGTATAGACACACCACTCGTCGAAACGGGGTTCGCCTAACCGCGCTTAACACGGTACTTGTACTGTATCCGTACTCAATTTTACTATACGATTACTGTATTCCGTATCACCCGCGCCTAACCCTCGCCTAGATCCGCTTACAATCAGCTTATCTCCGCCTATCCGGCGGTGGTCGCGAGTGTCCGCGCCAAGCCATGACTGCCATGCATGGCAGTACCCGTACGCTAACGGTACGTGATATGAGTCCCTTGCGCATTTTTCGCCCCTCGAGTACCCGCTACACGGGCGCGCGAGGGCGCTCGGTGCTAGTCGGCCAGAAGCTGACGCGGCGCGAGCACCGGCTGCACGTACTCCCTGCACATCCCTGCACATCCGCTGCACATCGCTGTGCACATCCCTGGACATCCCTGCACATCCGTTGCACATCGCTGTGCACATCGCTGCACATCCCTGCACATCCGCTAGGCATCCGTTGCACATCCCTGCACATCCATGTACACACATCGTTGCACATGCATGCACGCGCATGAAGTTAGGGGTCGCCTGACGGTCACCGCCGCTCACCGCTGAACCAAGCGCGGACAGCCGCGCACTCGCATCGCATAATGACCGCCTCGCATGAACAACAAATCGCCCTGCTCGCCCCCCACTGCCACCATGGCCTCCGCCAGCACCATCCATAACGATGCCGGCCCAGATGACGCCTCGTGGAAAGGCTGCATGCTGCAAAGTGGGTCGCCCGAGCCCCCGCCTGCCCCGCGCGGCCCGCCCCTGCGCTACTACCTCACGACCGTCAGCGCCGACCGCTCGTCGAATGTTTCTGACGGGGTCAAGCTGAACGGCCCTTTGACCACCGCCCGCCTTCGCGAGGCCAGCAGCACTGCGACAGTCTAGGGTGCCTCACGCAGGTCAAGCAGACAAGGCTGTCGTAAACACACAGAAGGCAGCAGAGAGAGAAAGAAACAATGGTTACAACGTTGTCATCACCCGCCGCTATTTATGCGTATGGCTAGCTCACAGCTAGCCACCACCAAGCGGCACGCGCACTGCTAAGCGCGTCACCGTGGAGAGTCGTGCCTTGAAGTGTCGAACACGAGGTCGTCGCTTAGAGACCTCCGCACATGTAGTTGACACATCAGTTTATACACAAGTATACAACTGATGTTACAGAGGCAAGTGCATTTTACAAATATGCCCGCTACGGGTACGCACATGCGTATTATCCCGTAACTACTACTGAACAGTGTACCGGTACCAGTAGGACTCATCTCATGATTCATCATCCACCAGTACTCGTATTGTGGCGCGTGACACACGCGCTCACACATACGATACAGCAGCAGGTACTCGTACATGAATGATGCTACGATCATACAGTACCCGTACAGAGTATGCCATTATTGTCACACTACATCTCTCCCCCCTTGACAACAATGTGAAATAGCATTCCACAGGCAGTTTAATTTGCAGTCGGCACACGTGCCGGGTATTTATGCATATGCTCCACAAATTCAGGTGACTTTACAAAGTCCAACCATTTGGGAGTAGCCATAAAATCCTGCAATGCTATTGTCCTTTTAACATCAAACAAACGATGCCAAACAGGGGCAATAGACTCATCCGCAAAGTGAACAAGAAATTGCAACTGAGTACCACGTAAACCGGGCATGGAACCGATCTTAACGCTGGTAATCTTGTCAATCTCATACTCATCATCAGAGTCGTCACCGGTACCAACAACAAGAGGTACATGCGGGCGCAACGGCGCAGTGGGACAGGGTCTCAAGTTATTAACATGAAATACTGGGTGCAACTTAACACCAGCAGGTAATTTCAGTCGATAACTATGACCGCCAATTTTCTCTACAATAGAAAATGGGCCAAGCTGCTTGTCCATCAGCTTTTTGCAAGGCTGACCTTTGACCTTAAGCAGACGGGTATCCACAGATACTCTATCTCCAACATTGAAGATAGGAGGATTGCGCTGTTGCGTAACACTAGGTCGAACAGTCAATTCATCTTTATGGACAGCCAACACTGACCGAACCAACTCGTGAATCTCCTTCATATCTTGGATACGTTGCTGAGCATCACGAGAGAATGCTATTGTTGGTCTTATACCAAACAATACATCCGGAGGCGTTTCAGGATTGAAACCATACATAACCTCAAATGGTGCATGCTCAATGCCAAGTGCTTTGTTGGAATTATACGCAAATTCCATCAATGGTAACTGGTCTACCCAGTTTGAACCATCGAAACAACAAAACGCACAAGCCAACTCAGTGACTATGGCATTAATGCGTTCGGTCAAACCATCTGTTTCAGGATGTTGGCCACTAGACATGTTCAATTTAGTGCCAAGTCTCCGCCACAGAGTTTGCCAGAATGCAGACAGGAACCGTGGATCTCTATCAGAGACGATCACACGAGGTATTCCATGCAGCCTGAATACTTCCTTCAGAAATAATTCAGCTGCCTGTCCACCAGTCACGTTGACTGTGGTTGGAATAAAATGTGCTTGCCGGGACAGATGGCAACACACAACCAACATAGTATTATAACCATTACTCTCAGGTAACTCGGTTATAAAATCCAAACCAACCGTATGCCATGGACGTGGCGGTACTGGTAAGGGCTGTGTTGGTGCAGGTGGCTGCGGACGTGCACGAACACGCCGGCACACCGAACTTTGTTCACAATAGGTTTTCACGTCATGTCGTATGCGTGTCCACCAAAAACGGTCCAAGGCACGTGCCAAGGTGCTTGCATAAGCACGGTGACCAACAGAATCATGTAGCTCATACAATATCTTATTGATGATGTCACGATTGGTTGGTATGCAAAGACGTCCATGTCTCCAAAAATAACCATCGTGCTCTACCACATGACCGGACTGCTTCCACCCCCCCCATAAGGAGTAGAACGCGTCCTCTGCATATCCAGCCTTAATAAGGTGGAGAATACTGTCATCAAGGCTAAGTGACGACGCACTTACAGCCGACAATACCGCAGTACATGGGCGATGTTCACTCACGAGTGATTCAGCCGCGTCCGGCACATCCCCGGTCCAATATAAGCCACCGAAACCAATCGGCTTAAAATCCGGTCTACGCGACAGCGGATCGGCTTCATTCCATTTGCCCTTTCGGTATGCAAGAGATATGGACCCAACAAACGGCTGCAAGTCGCGTACATAGCGCACTTGTCGCCGGTTCAACCTTTCTGCCGGTTGCCTGAGCAGATGACGCAGGGTGTCATGATCTGAGACAACAAGGAATCGACAGCACCCTTCAAGGTAACAACGCCAGTGCTTAATTGATTCACAGACAGCCAAAGCTTCCAAAGCATAAGCACTGTAGGTATTACCACGCTCAGCTGCATTCAGCTTTCGCGCCCAGTAACTCACTGGTTGAGGACCTCCTCCTTGGTCCTGCAGTAGCACTGCAGCAAGCCCTACGTTGGACGCATCTGTCGCTACGGTGAACGTCGCATCCGCCCCCATGGAAGGAATGGAAAGACACGGAGCGGAAATCAGTCGCAGACGAAGGGTCTCAAAGGCTTCCTGACACGCCGGTGACCAGTCAACATGAACTGGTTTAGACTTACGCAATAAGTCAGTCAATGGTGCAGTTAAATCACTGAAATGATGAATAAACTTAGAGTAGAAATTGCAGAATTGTACAAAACTTCTGATTTCACTCTGAGTTTTAGGGACAGGCCAATCCCTAACTGCAGCCACTTCACTCGTCGAAACTGGGTCCGCCTAACCGCGTTTAACGACTACCACGCGCGATTAGTCGCCTGTATATATCGCGCCTAACGTTAGGCGTCACAGTACTTTAAACTTGGCGGTAAGGATGAGTACGGCAGCGGAGCCCTGCATCAAAGTACTATAGCGAGTAGCGGGTACTCGGTAGTCACGAGTGCACAAAGTACGACACGAGTACACGAGTCACTGTACTTTACGGGAATCGCCGCCCTTCATATCTGCTATTAGGCGCGCGCCTCCTCACGAGTACGCGCGGAAGATACCCGCGTGATGACGAGTGATGATGACGAGCAGGCGGGGCAGTAGGGTACTGGTCGATACACAACAAAGGCTCCAAAAAATGCATTACACGGTAGTCACGGTTTGTTTTGTGATTTAATAAAGGTGAGGTGCCAGGCTGGATCAGCGGCCAATGAGCGTCGAGCTTCGGGGTGTGGTTAAGCGGACATGGGCGCGCCTACTCCTAGCTGGCAAATTCAACGTCAAGGCATCGGACATTTTCGGATTTATGGCGGAGGGGTCGGCAACTGCATAAAGTATTAGGGAAATACTAGAAATTTAATTACAATGGGTCTATCTACTACCGCCCCCGCCTGGTTCCGCCCCGGCGGCCGGCTGGCTCCGCTGCCGCCGGCCTCTTCCTGCCGCCGGCCTGTGGTGCTATGCCCGCTGCCGGCTCGGGAGCTGACTGCCCCTTGCTGCCTGCAGCTACTTCTGCGGGTATGCTATTCATGACAGCTGCTGCCATCTGCGCCCCACGGCTAAGGGGCTTGTATGACGGGGCTGGCCTGGATGCCGCCGCGCGCGCCTGTTGCGCTTGCTTCTTTTGGCGTCCAGCCTGCATCCTCGCAGTATCCGCAAAGTTGGAAGTGACACGCACATGGGTTCCATGAACTACATGCTTCCGGTTAGTAGCGTCCTGAAGCGCTGGGGCTTGAGTAGCACGGGGAACATGAGCTGATCGAGCGAACGGGGGAGGGGGGCTGGAGCCGGTAGACAGGTCTTGCACCGGTGCGCCGTTCTGGTCGATTCCGGACCTGCGGTAGTGATGTAAGAAAAACACTAAGTCGCCGACACTCAGGCAGCAACAACATCAGCAGATACACGATGAGCAGGTAAGGCAGCCGGCAAGCGCACCTTTGCACTGGGGGTGTGGGAGGGTCGGGAACCCTTGTTGTATGCGTCGGCGTCACCGAGTTAAGCAGGGCAGCTTGCTCCTCCTCCACGGTCAAATAGGGTGGGGGGACGGCGGTCGTCCCTTTGGTGACGGACTCCGTGTAGTACCTGCCCCACAACGTTGCTGCCCAAAGCTGGATGACCCGAGTCTTCCTCTCCGGCCACTTCTTGGAAAGTGGCCAGTTTCTCCTGCGGCTGCGGGCGGCCTTTTGAATCTGCTTGCGCAGGACGTAGTCGGTGGGCGCGCCGGGAATGATGTCGTAGGCGAGGCCGGTGGCAGTCGCAGCGAGCTCTTTGAAGCGCTTGATAATGTGGGCCTTTGTATACCCTGGGATTTCTGCGTCCATGTAGGGCAGTCCGGTGACACCGTCGATGGGGTAGAACGCGTCGAAAGCGGTATCGAAGTGGTGCTTGAGCGCCGCTGCTCGGGAAGGAGTAGCAGGCGGATTCGTTTTTAAGGTTCGTCTTTATTTTATTGAACTGGAAATAACAAGAACACGCCGGATACAAGGGGGGGGGGGGGCACCTGGGACGGCGCGTTCAGACCGCTGCCTCTCCGTGCCGGCGATCGCCTGCTGCGCGACGGCGCTGCCGAGTCCGGTTACCGACGCTGAAGACATACGCGATACCGCGGTCGGGCGAGTGTAGAGCTGGATAAGACCACCGCCGGCCACGCGAAACCCGGCTTCCTCTAGCTGTGACAAATCGCAGCTGCACACGTACGCCGCGTCGAAGCCTAGATCTGTCTCGTCTTGCGCCTCCGCTAGGGAAGTGAATACGTACACCCCTTGCGCAGCCTGGTTGGCGGTGCTGCTGGCCTCGCAAAGGCGGGCGGTGGTCAAGGGGCCGTTCAGCTTGACCCGTCAGAAACATTCGACGAGCGGTCGGCGCTGACGGTCGTGAGGTAGTAGCGCAGGGGCGGGCCGCGCGGGGCAGGCGGGGGCTCGGGCGACCCGCTTTGCAGCATGAAGCCTTTCCACGAGGCGTCATCCGGGCCGGCAGCGGTATGGAAGGTGCTGGCGGAGGCCATGGTGGCAGTGGGGGGCGAGCAGGGCAATTTGTTGTTCATGCGAGGCGGTCAATATGCGATGCGAGTGCGCGGCTGTCCGCGCTTGGTTCAGCGGTGAGCGGCGGTGACCGTCAGGCGACCCCGTACTTCATGCGCGTACATGGATGTGCAACGGTGGTCCAGCAGATGTGCAGCGATGTGCAGCGATGTATGTGCGGGGATGTGCAGGGATGTGCAACGAATGTCCAGCGGATGTGCAGGGATGTGCAGCGATGTGCACAGCGATGTGCACAGCGATGTGCAGGGATGTGCAGGGATGTGCAGGGAGTACGTGCAGCCGCCTGTACTTAGCCCGGAGGCTCCGCGTCGGCGCGCGACACGCGAGCCCGAGTGCGCATATCAATTTGATGAAATTATCGAAACGAGAAATTCGTACGGTACTTTACAATATATATGCTCAATTCACAAACGCCACTGTTGCTGCCTAGATGCTACTACTGCCCAGCATCAACACCGCCATCATCCTCATCAAGGGCGGCGATGTCCTTGGCATGGGAGTGCTTCACGTAGGAGCACCACCTGTGCCGGGCAGCAACATCAAGATCAGCGCAAAGTGCAGCAAAGCAATAACAACATCAGCATGTAGGACGCTATTGCAATAATATATAACACAGGTGGCCCATCACCTGATCATCTGCCTGGGCGCAGCATCAGCAGCGGCCCTTTGCCGCCGCCCCCTGCCAGCAGTGTTGATGGCCTCTGTCCATGTGTATGTGACCAGTCTGCCATGCACAATGCTGGGCGGGAAGACGAAGTCCTGCTGGAAGACAGTGTTGATCGGGCCCTCCCACAGTCCAGTGCTGATAGGCGCTGATGGCACGCGGCTTCCACGGTGGGCATCTCCAACTGCAAAGACAACGGGAGGCGCAGCCAGCGCGTTGTCTTTGCGGTGGCGCTCAGCGACAACGAAATAACTTACCTCGACCTGCAGGATCTCTTGGAACATGTCCTGGTTCTCGGCCTCTGCAGAGCCGGTTGGCATGAATGCCAGGTCCTTCCGTTGTTCATTAGTCTGACGGATGTAGAAGTCCACCGGCACGAGCCCTGCACCCCAGTTCTCCCATCGCTGGGCGGTGAGCACCCACGCGTTGCCTTTCGGCAGACGGTTGTAGGCACGGGAGCAGTACACCGTGTAGGACTCATGGTCGGGCTTCAAGGCCTCCATTCGGCCATAGTAGGTCATCCTGGGGGGGGGGGGGGGGGGGGGGGGGAGTGACATAATCGGACAGATGATGGATGTAAGATATTGTATACTAATGTAATAATTATATATCTTGAATAAGACACAGGGACCCTGGCAGACACGGATGCCAACAACAACACTTACTTTATGTTGGTTGTATCCTCCCTTATGTCCTGCACCTTCAGCCCGTCTGGGCCAAACTCCTCCACATACGTCTTGAAGAGAGCAACGGTGTGTGCGTGGACATCAACCCCCTCCTCGCAGAACTCTTCCTGCACCCGCGCCTTGCTGACTGCCCCCCCAACAGCACCCAAAGCTGCGTGTGCCTTCTTCGCTGTTGTTGACATACTGCCCCGGTCCCGGCGCATGCTGGTGACCATGTCATTGTAAAGGAGCTCAAAGTCCTCTAGCCTCATTTGCATAGCAACATGGGCAATGAGACAAATGACAGCATAGGGGCAGCGGGACAGAGGGCGGGGGGGGGGGGGGGCGGGGGGGGTGGCACACCTGCTTCATGACCTCCACAGCGAAAGCCCTTTCTGGGTCCTTGCTGCACTTGCCAACAATGACCTTCCGGAAGTACCTGACCTGCACGCAGCAAGCAGTTCTTTGATGTCAGCGACCACATGACATCGCGCACAGGGGCAGCAAGGGGGGGCGGGGGGGGGGGGGGGCTGACCCCCCTCTCCAGAAACATCTCAACTTCCCGGGCTGTGCAGCCCCGTGCCTTCTCCTGAGCTGCCAACCTGCACACAAGCACATGCAGGTTGTTGCACATCAAGCGGAAGTCCCCGCAGAGATGCTCGCATATCTTCGCGAAGCGTATCAGGTTGGCTGCGCCATCGAGGCGACGGTTGTCGATGGCGTTGTCCGTCTCCAGTATCCGCCCAAGCAACGACGCCTCTGTCTCACCAGGCTTGGCATATACTGCCGCATCTGCCTTTAGGTAATGACGGCATACAGCAGTTAGGCACATGAAAGCGGTGTGCCGGTGCTTCGGCAGCTTCTTCAAGAGGTCGATGCGCACAGCACGGCAACATGCATGTGCAGTTAGTGGTCCGCATCAGGCACAGTAATCCACAAAGGAGAAACATGAAATGTTAGAAGTGGGGGGGGCGGCGCACTCCATGGCCGAGTGCGAGTATGTAAGGATGAAGTCTTGAAAGCTCTCCGCTGTCCAGTTCGGAAACATAGAAGAGCCGCCCATGATGATGATGGGAGGCCGCCCGAAGTCATTGGTCACCTTGATGTTTTTCACGCGCTGATCGTATATCTGCAAGCATCACAAACGAAGCAGTCACATGTCAGTCGCCGGCCTACAACGCTGTATTGACAATAATATACACGCAGGTATGCATGCAGGCAAGGGCGTCACACCCGATAGAAATTCTTGAACTTGATCATGGCGCTGCCAGGGCCACGGGACCGCACCTGCACCTCCCCCATCCTAAGCAAAAACGTCTTCACCACCCCCAGCAGGAGGGCATGATGTAACGGCAGAGCGTGGGAGTTCACGATACTGAATGTGGCGCCCAGAATGTCATATGCAGCATGCACATGGGCGGAGCCAGTAAGTCCCTTGGGCAGCTTGCCAGCGGCGGAGGCGCGCTGGAGCGCTTCCAGCTCGGTGTCCGTGAGCATGGAGCCATCCGCGCCGGCAAAGCACGACTGGACGCATTGCCGTCCGGGGTCTCGCAGAACCTCCGTGATGCATCGCGTCTGCGCTTCGCCCTCCTGCCGCGCCCGCGTATCCCTCACTCCGTTCCCCGGGGGCAGAATAGGGTTGAACGCTTGATGCCATAGTGTCTGCGCAGCGGTTGCGAAGTACCCTGGGAAGCGCACAGCTCCGTCCAAGTGGATGCCCTGGAAGAGGCACCACATGCAGGCGAAGAAAGCCGCGTGGTAGCCCCTGCCAGTCAGCTTGTACATGGCAGGAGAGTCATTGTGAAGCGCTCCAAGGAACACTTTACTGCGGCCACCGGGGGGGGGGGGGCGGCATCTGCATTTGCACAAGCCACACATACGATGGTTGAGTATATTTTATAATAGCATATATGCATATATATGTCATACCGTTTAGCATGAGAGAGCACTTTATATTAGCACATCTTGCACATAAATGGAGAAGGTAAGGGGGGGGGGTACCATCAGTAGTTGGCGGTGCATCAGCAGCACTTGACGACGATGGCGCGGCACAGCGCCGGCCAAACGGAAGGGGTTCCTCCTGTGATTGCTTCATCGTAGCGAAGGTCTCCTTCAAGAAAATCCCAGTGTTGGGCGCTTCATGCGGCCCAGGCACCACAATCAGGATTTCAGAATTGGACGCTCCAGCTGCACAGTGCCTGTCAGCAAAGTGGCATGGTATCAGAGGGGATATATATTCAGTAAACGTTAGCCCTACAATAAAAACAAGGGGCATCAACACCACATGCACGCATGCATATACAGCCTTACCGCGGGACATTGGCTACCCGTGACACATACACAGTCGCGGAGTGATGCTTGAACTTGGTGAGCTGGACCCCGTCGATCCCAACGTCCATGATGAGGTTTGCCGCGTCGGCTATGGCTCCGTCAGTTGCCTCCTTCAACTGCCTCCCGCAGTCAGAGTTCAGGAACGCATTTTTAGACAGGTCCTGCCTGTACGGCTGGTTGGCGGCGGAGTCGGGGCGCCGCAGCATTCGCCACAGGATCTCTATGATGCCGAAGTCAAAGTAGATGCCATCTGGTTCCAGGATGATCTTCCTATTCTTGCGAACCTGAACGAAACGCGGGGCTTCGCACTCCATGCAGGAGGCGACGCCAAGCTCGTCGGCTGCGAGGTGCAGCCGTAACAACACAACATTTAGTCAGCCGAAAATGTGACAATAATAAGAGCATGCATTGCGAGCAATCTAATGGTGGGGAGTCGACGAGCATGGGTGGGCAAGGATACTCACCGCTGTCGTGCAGTCTCCAACGGCCCTCTTGCGTGGAAAAGCTATGCTCAGGGTCAGACATCATGTCGATGTCAGCGGGCGGCGGGTAAACATACTGCCCGCAGCTCCGACACCAATGCCTCTCGAATCGAGATATGTCGCTGTCGATGCCTAACGCCTTCAGCGACGCTGGCTCTGTCTTCGGAAACCTGTCGTTGCCTAGGGCGGTGTTTAGAATGTAGAGTATCTCTTCATACGCAGCGGTGGGCAGCTCGTAGTCGGCTTTGACGCCTAGAAGGTCGACAAGCACACCCCCGATGCTCGAGTTCTTGGGGGGCTTGCCAATCAGCTCGTGGCTGAAGCACTCGGGTAGCTCGCGGTCGTCATCGGGGTCCCTCGTACCATTGCCCACCTGATACCGGCAAAACACACGTCGTCAGTGTGGGCAGGAAAGGGCGGTGCAAGCCAGGTAGGGTGCAAGCAGTTTCAGCGGGCAGTTGGATGATGATGAGCACTACGCCGAAGACGGGGCCTACCTCTTCGGCACCGCCTTCCTGCGTCGCTGCCTCGGGTTGTTGCCGTTGTTCTCCCTCCTGCTCCTCGTCTTCCTCCTCTGCTGGCTCCTCATCCGTCGTATCATCGTCGCTGCCGTTCAAGCTTGATAGAAACCCTGCCGGTTCGCCTTCTTGCAGTTCGTTGTCCTCCCAGAAATTGTCGTCCAGTAGCCTACCAGCACGATCCGGCTCGCCCATCGCACCCGCGTGAGCGGCCACAACCGGACCGCCCGGAACCGGTTTTTCCTCCCCGTTGCTACCGAGGTCGTTCCGGTTGCCGGCAACGTTGTCGACTTCCATAGGGGCGGGCGGCTCCTCCGAGCTGCCACCGTCCAAGGTAAACCATCGAGAAAATATTTGTTCGCGAACGACTGACAGTTGCATCACGCGTGTGCTGTAAAGGCGGCCACGGGGAAAGCACATAACAAGGCGATGTCATCTAGTGGTGGGTCGAAGGTTAAAGTGGCTGGGAGTTGAAGCAGTAGGCCAGCAAGAGGGCTTGGGGCGAGGCACAAGTGGGGCATTACCGTCCGTCGTGATGCCGCACCCTAACCTTGTCGTTGGGGAGCGTCGCAGTGATGACCAGCTCATTATGGTTTGACATGAACCGAACACCAACCCATCGGCCGACGTCATTCCTCTGGTCAGGAACGCTGCGATGGGCTGCCCGAGTTCGGGTTCGGCGCGGACGAGGGGGTGTCGGTGTCGCGGGGGGAGACGCAGGGGCGGACGGTTCGAGCGACGCTGCTGGCTCATCGAGCGCTTGCGACGGCGAAGAGCCTACTGTTTTTTTCATCTGAGAAAAGGGGCGGGAGGTGACCGTTACGTTGAGGGCTGTGCATTCATGCGTGCACTCCATACATCGCAGACCTACGTGTTAGCACTAACGGGCACTTGCCAGTAAGCGGGCTTGCTCTGCCGAGCAGGCAGGGTTCGCCGCAGATTTGAGATGGCGCTCTCTGAAGTGGCGGCTGGTCCCGCCGAGTGTCTTCTTGCACACACGGCACTGCACCCCAACGACCTTGCCATGTGCATCCTTGCTATGTTGAAAGATGGTCCTCGAACTGACTCCTCGCTGGCCGCCGCGAGGCATCGCACGAAGGCAGTCGCGGGTTACGCACGGTGAGCAGGTGGGAAAATGGGAATGATGAGCGGCACTTCCGTCGGACTTATATCACTACAAGCACTTCGTCAGAACCGGTACGGTACCGGTACTCGCGCCGCGTCAGCTTCTGGCCGACTAGCGCCGAGCGCCCTCGCGCGCCCGTGTAGCGGGTACTCGAGGGGCGAAAAGTGCGCAAGGGACTCATATCACGTACCGTTAGCGTACGGGTACTGCCATGGCAGTCATGGCTCGGCGCGGGTACTCGCGACCACCGCCGGATAGGCGGAGATAAGAGGATATAGGCGCGGTAAGGCGCGGGGTGATACAGAATACAGTAATCGTACAGTAAAATTGAGTACGGATACATTACAAGTACCGTGTTAGTCGCGGTTAGGCGGACCCCGTTTCGACGAGTGTTTGGCCTCTGAAACAGACAATTTACCATCAGCGACGGTATACCCCAAATAATCCATAGATTGCATGCCAAAGAAACATTTCTTTAATTGCAACCTCAGATTATATTCATTCAGTTTCTCAAAAACTAAACGAAGGTGCTTTATGTGGTCACTCATCATAATTATCTGAATATATACATATATCATCCAGATACACCACCACAAAGTCACGCAAAAATTGTCTCAAGATGTCATTCATCATGCGCTGGAAAGTGGATGGGGCATTGCACAAACCAAATGGCATTGCAGTCCACTCCCATAGACCATCAGGTGTATGAAACGTTGTCTTGTGGATGTCCTCCTCTGCAATGGCAACCTGCCAATAACCTGATGCTAAATCCAGATGGGTATAGCAACGGGCATTGCGGAGAGAATCCAACGTTTCATCAATTCGCGGCAAAGGATACATATCCTTTCGAGTGACCTCGTTCAGCCCACAAAAATCGACACACAACCGAAGGGATCCATCTGCCTTCTTAACAAAAAGAATAGGCGAACCAAACTCAGATTGACTAGGACGAACAAGTCCAACGGCAATCGCATCTTTGAGTTGGCGATCCAATTCAGTGCGGCAGCCTCAGCCGGATAGAGACTGCAAGGACAAACACAGGTGGTGTGCCGTGGTGGTGCAAAGGCGAGAGGCTACAGTGTTTTGAGAACACAACAATTGGTTACAAGGTTGTCACCACCCGCCGCTATATATACTATGGTTGGTGCCGGTACTGGTCGTCAGACCATGTCAACCTATAGCAGCACGCTCACTGCGAAGAGCGTCACCTTGGAGAGACGAACAGAAGACTAAACGTCTGCCTCGTTCTGGTATGGCATTGCTTAGTATATTGCCTGGTACTGACAAATACCGAGCAGACATATATACGGACCTCGGGTAGTCGATACCCGGTACGAGTACTAGTGCGCGCGTCGTGCGCGCCCTCGTACTAGTACCTGTTGTACCCGTAGAATGTTACATCACCACTCTGCGGTACTGGTACTTGTACAGTATTATGCCAAAGATAGTGCGGGACAAGTTACACAATAGTATAACTGTCACACTACATCTCTCCCCCCGTGGACAACATAAGGCAGTATTAATTTGCAGTTGGAATTCTAGCCGGATATTTAGCCGCATGCTGCAGAAACACATCTGACTCAGCAAATTGCAGCCACATTGGCGTATCCATAAAATTCTGCAAAGCGACAGTCCGTTTTACATCAAACAAACGATGCCACACGGGTAGGTGCGATCGCATGATCTGCGAAATGCACCAAAAATTGCAATTGTGATCCTTTGCGGCCAGGCATCAAGCCTATTTTGACTGCGGATATCTTTTCAATTTCAAACTCTTGGCTTTCAGGATCTTCCTCAGAACCCGTGACCAATGGCACAACCGGTCGAATAGGTGCAGTCGGACAAGGCCGCAAACTATTCACATGGAAAACCGGATGCAACTTCATCCCCGGAGGCAACTGCAACCGAAAACTATAATTGCCAATCTTCTCAATAATCGGAAAAGGACCCAATTGCCTATCCATTAACTTCTGGTTAGGTTCGCCTTTGATTTTCAGAAAGCGAGTTACAATACTCACTTTATCTCCAACATTGAAAACGGGAACATCCCTCTGTTGCCTTTCCGTAGGACGAACAGTCAACTCATCCTTATGAATTGCCAAAATCGATTTGACTAAGTCATGGATGTCTTTCATACTCTGGATTTTCTGTTGAGCACTGACTGACACAGGTATTGTGGGCCTCATGGCAAACAATAAGTCAGGAGGTGTTTCAGGATTAAATCCGTAATTAACCTCAAACGGTGTATGCTCAGTACCAAGTGCACGATTGGAATTATACGAAAATTCCATCAACGGCAATTGATCAACTTAATTGGTGCCATCAAAGCAACAAAACGCTCGAGCCAGCTCACAGACAATGGCATTGATCCTTTCAGTCAGACCATCCGTTTCAGGATGTTGGCCACTAGACATGTTTAACTTAGTGCCTAGGCGACGCCACAAAGTCTGCCAAAAAGACGACATAAATCTCGGATCACGGTCCGAAATTATAACCCTTGGTAAACCATGCAGCCTGTATACTTCCTTCAGAAATAATTCAGCTGAATATTCACCAGTCACAGTTTTAATCGTCGGAATAAAATGTGCTTGACGGGTTAGATGGCATACAACAACCAACATTGCATCGAAAACCATTACTCACAGGTAAATCGGTAATGAA
>VCJN01002778.1:0-28484 GCA_006384855.1 Tetraselmis striata
GCCCCGACTTCTTCCTCGCCGGCGAGAGGAATCCTCTCATTCGAATTGGAGACCGGAGCCAGATGCTCATGCACCTTTCAGGCGAGCGCCCCCCCCCCCTCCCCACCCACCCCTCCCCCCCAACGCGGTCCCACTCCAATAATACATGCAGGTAAATTCCTCAGTCGATTGATGACCGTCCTTGATTTCAAGCCCTGAAGACCCCCGCTGCCAAGTGCCGAATTCCCTAGAGGAGTCGCTGCGCATTGTTCTGCTAGATACGGAAGATGGCCTACATCTCTACAGGGAGCTCCAACACGTCTTCAACGAGATCATACAGAAGGCTCAATCTTTCCTCCAACTCGGTGAGTCGATGACGCCCGCCACGCAGTCGTTGGTTTTCGTGCCCTCCGGCGCGGACATCGGCCTGCCCGCTGTCAGCGCCCACCGAGGCACAATCGTGTTGCTCTTCTACTGGGGATGCTGTAGCCCTCTTCATCTCGTGCGTCACGGAGCGGACATTAGTCTCGAGGACGCGATGGCGTGGGTGTCTCCGACGTTGGTGAGACCCCCCCCCCCCCCCCCCACTCGCCCATTCAGCTCGGAATGATTGTAATCCAACCAGCGGTCGGTTGCTTAGAAGGATGTACACGGCGCAGGTTGCGCAAGCCGCGGCATCGGGCCTGGGCCTCGAAGAGTTTCTGCGGAGGTATTGGCCTCGCGTGCTCGGAAACGCGAGGGTATGTGGAAACCTCTGCGAGGACCGCCCGGCTGCTGCGAGGGCCATGGCGCCGTGGGGGGCGGTAGACGCGGACTACGTTCATGCGTGCGGTGGCAGCCGCTTGCGAGCCTCGCATTGGATGCCCGGCCTGGTTGTCGCGCTTGCGGGAGAACGCGTGGTTCGGGAGCCAGCCTTCAAGTCGGTGCCAATTACTGGTTGCGAGTCCTACCGAGGAAACAAAGCCGCGGGGTACCTTTACGGCTACGTTTGTCTCACCCCTGAGACCGGAGTGCCTGCACCGCCTCCGGATTGGCAACTAACCCCGCCGACGATGGTTTTCAATCCTGACCTCTTCCCGGACACTTACAGCAACAACACATACAAGAGGCACCAGTTGCAGATTCCTCGTCTGATCGAAGTCTGCCGTCAGTACGGGCGCCTTGACCCTGCCGCGCTGTTCGTTGACAACCCGTTAATCGCTGCGGATATCAGGCAATACCTTGACGACGAGTGCGGCTCACCGCCGCCAGAGGAGAAGTTCCCAACATCCGAAGAAGATTTCGCCCACCTGTCCCCTCTCGCCCCCCCCCGCCCTAGCTAGGTGATGTCCGCCGCCCACTTTGCACTATAATTAGCCCCCCCCCCCTCCACCACCACCATGTCTCCATACCGTGTAAACACAACTCTTCTGGTATGTAGCCAACCACCACCTCGCCAATTGTGCAGGTCTCAGTGTGTCACGGCACCTGGCCTTGGCAGCACTCGGGAACAATTCTACGCGCGACTGGCGTGGGGAATGCCAGGGGAGTGGACCCAAGGCCATGTTACTCGAGCTTTCTCCGTATTCACGTCGCTACGTAAGCAAGAAATACCTCCCATTATACCGACTGCTCCATGGGAGTATGACGTGATCAAGACGAGCGTTGCGAGTTTTCAAGGCTCGGTGATTTGGGACCCCTGCGCCGGGACGGGAGGTACAGAAGTTGCGTTTCGAAGCATTGCCAAACGAATTTGGATGAGTGATGTGATCGACTATGGCTGCGCAGACTTTGTCGCCGACGCGCTTTTACCTGAAACACATGACAGCGTAAGGTTGCGAGCAAACCCCTCGCCGTATATAATTGTCACGTCGCCGTGGTTCAGCATGCTGGACATGTTTGTACCGGTGGCACTGGCGTCGAGCGCCGCGCTGCTCTGCGTGCAAGTCCCGCACACGTATCTGTCACAGGGCCCAAAGCCCAGGTTGGAGTTCTTCGCGTCTTTGGCAGGGCAGAAACGCCTATGTATTCTATACTCATCACGAGACAGAAACCCGGCGACAAACATGCGCGCTATGTGGCTTGTGATATGTAAGGGAGGCGTTGTAATCGACAATTACATAACGGAGGTCGCGTTATCGCAAAGGATCCCCTTGCTGATAGAGCCAGTGCGCGCATAGAATCGACAGTGAGGCCAGATGTAACTCTACTTTGTCGCTAGCGATGCCTTGCCTCGAAGAGTCTCCGCCAAGGACATGTCGAGTTCAGCCGCGCCGTCACTCCCACTGTCTGCCTCGGAATGGGGGGAAGTTCTGGGGGTTGCGACTTGGTCGCAAGCGGGATCGTAGCTCGGCAGCTTTAGCGGCCTCTTCGGCGGTCGTTCTCTGCGGCGTGGCTTCCTAGACCATAAGATGTCAGGGCTGGAAGCAGGTTGGACACCGAATTCGGCATCCAGCTCGGCCATGAGTCGACGACGCTCGTCATCCGGAGAGACGGCGGCAACTACCTTACTGATGGGGACTTGAGGCCTCCTTTTATTGACGGGGTTGTCGCGGTCACGTGGCGCGGCCTTCGACACGCAAGGGCTGGGCCGCGCGCGCTTGCGGGACCGTTGGGCCCTTGCGTGTCATGCGGGCGTACTCTGCTCAAGCTGCCGAGGCGCATCGTCGTGCGCCGCGACTGGTTTAGCGCCGGCTTTTCGAGGTCGGCCGCGCTTGCGGGGTTGCAGCCCGGTACTCTTCTCCGGTGGGGATCCCTGAAGTCCGTCGACGGGCCCGGCAACGCCCTTGGCCGTTGTAGCTCCCGAAGGGACATGGGGGCGGTCGCGCCTGAGTGCCATTTGGCCCCTACCAAGCCCCGCCGGCGATACGCTCAGGTCCGGGCATCCCATGGGGACCGAGGGTGCAACATGCTTGCGGGGACGCCCGCGCTTGCGGGGCTCCAGCCCGTCGCATGCGCATGTGTCCTCCCCGGGGACAGGTGAATCTTGTGTTTGCTGAAGATCGGCCACACGTTCTGTGACAAGCGTGGTAACTGACGGTGTCGCCAGGGGAATGCGCGCCGGGGGCTGACGCGGTTGACGCGCAGTCGCGACAATGCCCGAACGACCTGCGCCTCGTCCTCGCCCTGGAGCCCTGCCTCGTCCACGCCTCCCAACTCCCCCTCGTCCCCGGCCACGCATGCGCCCTGCGCCGTCTGGTGGTTGGACCTGCAAAGCTGGAACGCCGTGCGCAGCTCGGTGCGGCGGGTTCTGGCCCGCCATGCCTACGACGCCCTGCTCGAAACGCAGGCGAACATCCGTATCGTGAAGTGCACGCCAGAGATAAAGGTGGCTGCACTGCCGGTACCTTCTGAACTCGTCGCAGTCGCAGGAAACCCCCATTGTCGCCCGCAGAAACGCACTTCATGCGACAACAAACTCTGCGGACGGCTTGCAAGGAGCGACAAGGTTGGGGCAGCATTCCTCGCCTGCTGTTGGTATACGCGACAATGCGCGCCAGGGTGACTTGGTCCTCGGAGTGGGAGTCGGCGTTAACGAACAACTCGCCGTCATGCCACATGTAGAGGTTTAGCCCACGCCTGTCGGGATTTAAGAAGTCATTAGCGCCATGAATGTAGTGCGAGAATTCATGCTGCAAACCGGAGTTGAAGTCCTCGTACAACTCAGTGTGTTGCGCGCCTTGATGCTTGCATAGGTCGGGGAAGCCCTCCTCGAGCAGGGTGTCAGTCGGCCGGCGACGTTTGCCAAACTGTTCGTCGCATTTGCTTGCGCGGTGCCAGCTCTCCTGCGAGTTGGTAGACGCAGGAACACCTGCTACACATGGGGCGCAGTTGATCCAGGTTAGGTTGCTGCCTAAGTACTCGTTCTCGAGCCAGCGCGCCGCCCGTCTCTCACCAACTCGACGCCACTCCGCCATCAAAACCTCGGCGACGGCTTCAGCTTGCTCGCGTGTACTGCTTTCGTAGATCGTGGTGATAGTCTCCAGACACAACGATCTGTTGCGTTCGTGAGTGAGGACAGGGTAGCTGCGGCCATCCTCCTTCAACCTAGTGCCCCTGGTCTTAATCTTCCGAAAGAGGTGGTGGTAGCAGGTATCAGCCTGCGGCGGCGGTTATAACACACGTTCAAGCAAATTCTGTGGTCCGACCCGATTCCAACTTATAGACAAAGAGATAGACGGGCGTCACCTTGGCCGCGGGGAACATCGTCCTAATTGCCAAAACCACTCCAGAGCCCTTGTCGGAGACAACAGCACTAGGGTCGAGGGCGACGCCAAAAAGCTCGCGACAGGTTGACGAGAGACCCCGAAAGAGTGTCAGAAAGGCAGGCGCAGTCTCAGAGCGAGCGAAGCAAAACGCAATTGGCAAGAACGTGTTGACGAGTTTCCGTTTGAAGCTGGATTTTCTGATCGTAGTCGTGCCGACTGTCAGAAGGACCCACTTGTTGAACGACACCTTGTGCGTGCCGTCAGTCATAAGGTGCAAGGGCAGTCCAGAAAGCAAAGCCATCCGAAGCGTGGTCAAGAGCTCGAGTGAAGAAAACGCCACAGCACTCGACTCCTCATCTACTCCGTCTCGGAGCACAACCAAGTCAGTTTCTGACACTCTATCCAACGCAGTCCCGGATGGCAATGCCTTTGACTCGGCCCACTCGCGCAGATCGTGAAAAGATGTGAGCTGAAACGCTCCTTTGCCGAGCTTGATCAAATACTTTTTCCACCGCCGTAGCTGAGTTAGGAGCTGGGGCCGCATGCCATCCAAGACTCCGGCAGCGCGTATGGTCGAGCGTGGTACATGCTCCAACGCATTCTTTGGCGACATTCCCCGAAGCAGGAGCGGCTGCAGTATGCCCCGAAGCGACTGAGGTACACCCTCCCCACCACGGATCTCGACAAGTGTAGTCGTGTGAACATCGTTGCTGAACTGCAACTCCCACTTGCCGGTTTGCTTGTTGACAACCGCGCGCATCCGGGCCGGGCAGGCTACATGCTGCCGGCACTGGTACACCTGTAAACAAACAGAGTTCCGTGGGTTCGACCGCAGGTGACTGCTACCTGCACGCGGAAATTATTTGACGAGGGCCAGCATACCTTTGTAGCCGCCGAGGCATACAAAAACCGCCATTTAGTAGGGAGGCCTGAGATCACCGACTTGACCGCTTTGTAGTCGGCATATTCAGTGTGGCCGTCTTCGGCAGGAAGCCAGTGACTACCGATATGGTGTGGTTGTACCTCAGCCTCAGCCGGGGTGGGCCGTGGGGCGCCTGCAACTGCCGTGTCGGAACGCCTAGCGCTGCCTTGCATGCCGGGGCTGCCTGCGGCACCCTCTTTAGACGCCACTACTTCGGCCAAAGACGCAGTGGGGCGCTGGTCACCCCCCCTTAACGACTCTTCGAAGGTCGCAACATCACGCAATGCTGCCCCACGCGAGGAGACGGGCCGGCCGACGGCAGACCCGATACAACTTGTTGCCATCTCGAGAAGAACTTCCCTACCGAGCGTTCCCTCATGCGCTTGAAGAATTGTCTCCGCCCGCTCAAGTGCAGCGCCAAGTTCGTCGATAGCCCGCAAGGGGGAACCCATACTGACCCCGCAGCCCTACTTCCTACTTGTTTCAGCGAGAACGGTTAGGCAGGTGTGGGAGGCGGAGAACTGCCCCGACTTCGCGGCAACCTACCTACCTACCTACCTTCGGAGAACCTGCCTCGATCCGCCGCCTTTGCCTCGTTCCGCCGCCACCAAGTGATCATGTACTTTGTGCCAGTACGTGCGAACCCTAAAAACCTGCACAGGGTTTAAAGCTATGATATTGTCCCATTTTCAGTGAGTCATAAGTGAAGTATAGTGGCCTCTACCGTTTACGCTATAATCTTGTCCCATTCCCCAAAAAGAGCATCATCAAAGAACATCATGATATTAAGACGGCTGGCCATAACGGTATTGTCAGAACTGAGAAATTGATCAAAAGAAATTTTGGCTGGCCGCACATGTACCAAAACATAAAAACATATATCCGAAATTGTATAGTCTGTAAGCTGACAAACAACATACACAGGCTCCAGCAGCGGCTTTACATCCACTGCCAACACCAACTGTACCATGGGAATATTTCAGTCTTGACTTTATCACAAATTTGCCATCAGTGGATGATTATGACTGTATTGCCACTTTTGTGGATTTATCCACAACGCAGGCTCACTTTGTACCCTGCCAAAAAGCCATCACGGCTCCAGTATTGGCACAATTGTAGATCAAAAATATATACAGACTCCACAGTCTCGGTACCTGCATGGTAGGAGACCGGGACACAAAATATACATCATCATATTTCCGAGAACTGTTCAAACAGCTTGGTACAACATTACAACATTATCAACAGCTTGAGTACTGCTTATCATCTGCAGACTGATGGTCAGACTGAAATATGAAACAAAATAATTGAGCAGTTGCTGCGAGCTTTTTGCTACGAGAACCAGGAGGACTGGGTGAACTACATGTCACTCGCTGAGTTCAATTACAATAACACAGAATCGTCAACAACAAAGTTTACTCCATTCCAGGCAATATATGGCTTCCATCCTCGGTTGCCAATAGATATTGTAAACCCCAAAATTGGAGTCAGAGAGACTACCATAGACATTCTGTCGAAAATACAAGATATACACAATCTGGTGCATGAAAATATAATAATTGCCGAAGAATACCAACGGCATTACTATGATAAAAACAATGAGCAACCGATAACTTTTCAAGTCGGTGATAAAATAATGATCAAAACGGATGATTTGATCATAAGAGAACGGAAGTGTCCCAAGCTCAAACAACGATATTTAGGACCATATGAGGTTATTGAACAGGTGAATCCTCAGGCCTACAAAATACAATTACCACCTGAGCTTGAGTGCCACCCAGTATTTCATGTCTCTAAATTGAGACCCTGGGACACTGTATCTGCGCAAACTGACATTCCTGATGCCTTGATTGGCATACAGACACGCAGAACTAATGATCCCATCATTGCGGACATCACAGACTGTAAATTGGCACTATATCCCAGACTATATGCAAAGGGCGAAGCCTTGCTATTTAAAGTAAGGTTCCACAATTTTCCGGCAACCGGAGATGATTGGATGCCCTATGAAACAATGCGGTATTCACCGCTGATGCATCATTTCATGTTGTCTGGACGTTTCAAAAATATCTCGACCTCACCAGCATATCTTGTTGCTAAGGCGAGCCACCCGCAACGGTTTCCACCGTGAATCTGTTGACTCAGATTCATCAGAGCGGGGTGGAATGATGTGAGGATATATCCTATACCCTCACTAGCCCTAATCACCATAGCACAATATGCGCGTAGTGCGCGCCCGTCAGATGACGGGCTGCTCCCGCGCCCTGCCGGCCGCATCGCGCCGCCTGATATATCAGGCACGGCGCCTGACGGCTTGTAATCAGATTATACTCAACCATCACCGCAGTGGAATAGCACTGCCTCTCACCACCACGAGAATATTCCCTCACAGCCCGGCCGAAAAAATCACTCAACAAGCGAGAATTTACTACTGTTGCGCGGGTATAGGGCAATGTTTGGGTGCTATTCAACCAGCCGCAAATGCACTCAATAACCAATTAGCCACTAAGTGCATCGTCTTAAACTGGTAAATGTGTTACTTTTGGCGCGGAGAAGTGTGTGATTAAGTGGTAGAACAACGACTTTTTAGCATTGTAAGCCAGTTCGGAGCATATAAGTAACGGTTTTTGGCAAGTATTTGTGCAATTTTCTTCCAAATTCGTCGCCGACATGGTGGTGTCATGCGACCACTCCGTGATTTTTATTGAGTGCAAATGAGTCTACACTCGAGAGGGTACATTATGAATCCGAGCGCCGTCAGTGTTGCCAAAAAAACGGCTGCAATTTCAGTTTGAGAGGTGTGTCAAGAGGCACATCTTCGTGAAACGGTGTCGGTACAAGGTCGCGTTGGAAAGCGCATGGGAAAAGCGCTTCCATATGAGTCAAACGATGACTTGTATTGCCCGGATTTTCACGCTCAGAATTGCCATTTGGTGACGTTATTTAAGGGGTATGCGAGTCCAAAATCTTGTTTTCAAACTTTGGAGTCCAATGTTAGATCCCGCAACGGGTACCTAAGTGCAACCTGTAGTGCCTCAGACTCGAGCCAACTATAAGTCTCAATTAAACAAACATCTCTATATCATAGCTTTATTCCCCATCAAATCAGCGCAGACTTTTTTTGCTTGCTTTAATCGAAGTAATCGGTGCTTTGGCACAATGCATATCTTTCCTCCCACACTTCCCGCGCTGCGTCGTTGTAGTAGTGAATCGAAGGACTCTGATATGGACTATCCACTTGGTGAAGCTTGGACCATATAGCGCGTCGCGTGTATGCTACCAATGGACTACAATTCCATTCGACTACAAGGCCCTTTCGAGCACACGGCAAACTGTAGGGGTAGTGGCGCGTGCACGGTTGCGATGCCACGTCATCACCCAAATGGCGCGACACTCCCACAATTTATTCATTTACTGTCAAATTATCCGTGCGTCAAAGCTTGGGGGCATGCGCAACCCCGCCATGAAGCTGAAAGGCGTGCAATCGCATTGTGCAATTTTCTGATATTGAAAAGCGGCATTTTTCACTGTGAGCCCTGCAGAAAATGATGCATCAGCGCGACGTTTCAGAGGGTGCGCTGCAACCAAGTTCATGGGAGCAAAGCTTCGGTATAAATAAAAGACCATACGTGGTTTTGTCTACATCATGCTAGTGCGCAGCGATGCGCCGGCATGCAGATTCGTGTAAACTTTTGTGGGAGAGTATACACACGGGTTCGCCCAAATCCCCGGGTGTATACGGGGCGTCCCCGTATGCATACGGTAGTGCCCGCATATACAAAACTTGCTGTGTGATAATGATATCAGCCCCGAATAAATACGTCCATTCTGGTCCAGTATCCATTCGAGGCTATCGCCCAAAGTCGGGTCGCCCCGTATACAAACAAGGCATGTTGTGACCGGAGTTTAAACATGAATCAAAAATGAATCAATTTGAAGACATTTGGAAATTGAATATGCCTCGCACGCGCCGCCCTGCTCTCTTATTGGGGGAAGTGGCTGTAGCGCCATTGTGCTCTATTGTCCGCCTTTTGCTGATAGTGGCCACCTCAGGTCGCGGCTGTCGACTCGGGGTGTCCCATATGCGTGTGGGTGTGTGTATTGCGTGCGTGATCTTCCATTGGCGGAGCCTTCCACCAGCCTCCCGTCGCCATCGCGTGATTTGCGCTCGTCCACCCCGCTTTAATGAGGAGCGACCGATGCCGTACGTGCCGTGCCGTCGTGCCACGAACGTAAAACTCCCGTTTTCCGTGCCGTAGCCCGCCGCATGTAATGTGGCGGCTTTGAGTATAATTGCTCATTCTCTCGTCCTGCTTACTTGCGCTCTGATTTCTTACCCGCCCTCCCGATGGAGCCTCAGTTGAGTTTTTTGCGTACCGAGGTACCGTGTTTCTGTGATGTGTTTTGTGCAATGTGGTAGGTGCGAAACCTGCGGTGAGGATTACTAATTATGGGATTTCATGCGTTGCTCTGACTAACTGTGCTAAGTATCAATGTGCCTTTTGGTTGAAGTGACGTTGCTGGACGACCGCTGGCGTGGAGATGAGATGTATGTATGATTACAGAGAGGCTGCGGTTACCCGGCTTTTTCATTTCCTGTAACGAACACCTTGTGTCCACCGACTTTTACCGGTTGCACATTGAGGCTACGTACGGGTATTGTCTCAATGTCTGCCGCCCATTTGCCGGCGGGCACGGCTCGGAAAACTCGCTACTGGGGTATGTAGCGAATTATATATTTGTGGAGTTACGGTGTAGTTTGGAGAACCCCTAGCGCTAGTCCTATTTGCGCGTTTTTCGAGGCGGTTCAGACCAAACTAAATTCGGAGGTTCTGCTGTTATTCGCGGTTTCGGCCCGAACTCCCGAAGTACCCCGAACTGAAATGAGTTCAACACAACCATGGTCGCTACCTGTTCTTGTGGCCGAGCTACTTGCGCTATATCTTTTAAAGTAGCCACTCACATAGCGACTCACTATTGCTGCGCTGTACGACTATAGAATCATCATGTGGAGCGAGTACATGTACGGAACATCCCCTGCCGGACGACATCATATATCTACTTTCCTTAATCCTAACACATTTAAACCCAAACTCGAAAAGCCGCTAGGTTGTAAGTCAGCTAGATCCGACTTCCTGGATTTCAAAGGGAGTAGTAGGTGGGCAAGGGAGATTCGCCGAAAAGTGCGCAAGGCTTAGTTATTGCACGGAAAGGGCGGGGGACTTGCGGCAAAGAGCGACAAAAGGAGAGGGAGAGCGGGTTGTGCGGGCGGGAGGCTAGCACAAAACTAAGATCAGAGTGGTCCCATCTAGCGGACGATAATGGTTTTATAAGATGTGACGGTACTGGGGTGACCGATGTTTTCGCCGAGGGCAGCACGCAAATGTGCCGTACATCGGCATTTCAGTGTTGAAGCACCAAGACTACCCGGCGGTTGATTACATGCGTGGCGTAGAGGTCGCGGCCAGCCGGCGTCGACACCCGCATACCCTGGGGTTAAGGGAGGGAAACGTAACCCCAAGAACACATCTCTTAACACTTCAAAGGGAGGTAGGCAAGGGAGATTACCCACCTCGGTCTTCATGACTGCGGAGGGGGCGGGGCGGCGCCCGACGGAGCGGGGGCTCTGTCGAGAAGCATGCGAAGGGTCATAGGGGGGGAGAGCCAGCCGAAGAAAAGCGTGGCGGCGCGGGTAGGAAGCGTAGTTGGGTCGATGTAGTCGTTGATCACCGCAGAATTGCGGGCCCAACCGACACAGTGGCGGATTTTGTCAAGGGGCACGCCAACCGCGTTTGCGCCGCCCAGACGCCGCGCCCTTTCGTAAGGACTAGTGCGAGGTCCACACAAAACCTTTCGATCGGTAATTCTTCTTCCGCACCTTCGGCGGCCGGCCGTTCCACTGTTGCGCGTACCCGTACTGCCTCCCTAAGCTCCACGGGGACGTGTTCCGACGCTAGTAAACACTCGACTTTGTCTAACATCAAAGCCGATACATGGGGGGCTCGGATGAGTACCCCCTCCCCGGCATATCTCGACAAGGGTCGCTCTCGGGTAGCCCGGCATGGGGGCGAAACGCAATCAGTCTTGAGCCGACCATCACGGGCGTGCTTGGCTCCACAACGAAGGCACGATTTGGTGATGGGGACGTTAGCGCGGTGCTTTGATGCTTTCGTGCGTTATGCTGATCAAAACCGCGCAGAAAGCACGGTTACTTGCGGAGAGGCTGAAGCGGACCCCCCCCCCCCCCCTGGTTGCGCCAATATGTCTCGAGCTAGTGACGGTGGCTAGTAATGTTCGTGCGGTTGTAGCCCGTCAACTCCTGGAAGGCCGGACCCTTCTCTCCCTGGCGGCGAGCCGTATAATACTATAATTGACTTCCATCGAATAATCTGTGTGCAAGTAAATCCTTGGCAAAGAAACGGGACGGCCCACCGGATCGGTATTGGCCTTAGCTCAACTAAATTCCATATGATCCGCGGGCGGTTCGTCCGCGGATCTAGGCTCGTCGAGCGGCAGCCGAAACGCGGGCGCATGTTGGTTGAGGTCTGAGGCGAACGTCACCTGGCACTCAAGAGCAGGCCACATCGGACCACACGGCAATGGAGCGGATGGATGGTTGGCGCGCATAGGTAGCTAGGTACCCCCTTGCTGCGGGCGCGGTTCACTGAAGGCCCGCTAGTGACTGCTCGACGCCATGCCTATGCGAGTGGCGATCCCTTGCACCGGCTCCATCAGCACTGCTGCAAATGCAGCCCGTTCGCGTTGCACCGAGTTGCCAACGGGGGTCGGCCCACCGGCTGGCGGTTCCTCACGTTGTTCTGCCGTGGAAGTCGACGCTCCTCCCGGGACTGTCGGCATATTTTGTGGGTATCGGAAGAAGGACTCGTACACCGGCATACGCAAAACGGAATTCGGCATCAATGGGTGGTTGTCGTCGTATAAATCTCGCCCGAGTAGAAAAAAGCCCCCACTCTAGGCAGATGTCGTAGCACACGGCGCACGTGCACGAAACGCTCGTCCATGTCCACGCAGTCGTCAAGGATATGCGTGCACGTCTTCACAGCACCGCAAGCGTGGTATCGAACACGTACCAACTCGTCCGCACAATCGACCTCCAAACCTCGTCTTAGCAAAGATGCAGCACACCGACACCGGGCGGGCGGCTGTCCGCCCGTGCTCGCCCCTAGCCATAATTGTAGTAGGTAGACCGTGCGACTTTTGGTTGCCGCAGTGCGGCGCGTTACCAACCGGTGCGTGAGGGCAACGCTTGCCAGTGCACCGAGCATGCGGCAGACCGTTGCCCGAAATACGCACCAATAGGGTGTCGTACATCGGCCCGTAACGACTAACGAGTATTTTGTTTAACGGCTGAACTCAGTTGTAACGGCTGAGTTCAGCGCTACTAGTTGCTCGCGGCTCGCGAGGTGGGGTGCCATCATGGTTAGCTCCGAGCTGCGCACTTATCCTTGTTGCCTGCAAAAAAGGTCCTTGTGCATTTACGCAACGCTAACCATACGGCGCAGCCACTCTATATCGCGAAGTGTCCGTCCCTTCCCACAGCACGACACAGCTCGGCCACCATGGTCGACCACCAGAACATCAAGTGATCCCCCCCCCCCCCCCCCCCGGGACCCTTATTGCCCCCCGACTCTGCCCCCCCATTTAGTCAGAATCTTAACCCATGTAATAGGTCAGAATCGTAACTTACGCTGCATGTTCCGGGTATATACGCAAATTTCTACTACCACGTGAACCGCCTACTGCGTCCCCTGCTGCGCGTTGCTACCCCGAGCGCTGCTGCGGCTCCAAGGCAGATGAGCGTCCCTCTCAATCCCTTCCAGGTGACTCGGGCTGGGAGCCATGATACGGTTGGGTAGGGGTGATGGTTGCAATAGTGAGGAGAGGCGAGACGGGAGCCTTGCTTTGTCGATATCTCGGCGATATCAAAAAGCCGGAACTGAGTCGGATCTTTCATGCCCCCTAACTATTTGTAGTGGGATAGCCGAGGTTCCTACTAGGGGTGGGCTGCAGTCCACTTTCCAGTACTGCAAGCTGCAGTGCAGTACTGCAGGCTGCAGTAGCACTGAAACTGCTGATTACATGGAAGGGCGGGACAATGAAGGGCAAAGGGGCAGCCATGGCGGATACAGAGGGGACAGCATTGCAGCAATCGTGGTGGTGGAAGTGTAATATATCATTAAATTGCCTACAGAAGAGAAACACCTTCTGTCTGTACATTTGTGTACGCTGTCCAACGATGATGTCCCAGCGCATGCATAGTGAAACAAGCGGCTGGCCTCCCCCTTATGGCCACTCCGTCCACGCCCTTTATCTCCTTCTTCAGGGCCTCCTCAGCCTATGTCTTGAGGTTGCCGATGATCTGCCGTGTCAACTGCATGCAACATAGTAGGGAGGCAGTAGCACAGTTAGTGAAAAAACAAAGAGCAACAGCAGGAGTCGCGGGCAGCCACGGCGCAGACAGACAAGGCAGGGGAGGGGAGGGGAGGACAGACCTCATGCCGCCCAGGAATTGGAATACTCGGGTCCAGGAACCAACACACAGATTGGAAGGGAGGGTTGTCGACACGGCGGAGGGGGAGCCGGGCGTACACCATCAGCAGGCCCAACAACTGGAAAAAGACTCTAGCCTTCAAATTAAGTGTCCTTTTTAACCTTTTTCGATAACCGGAAACAGTCGGCGATGGTGCCGCCCGCGGCAGAGAGAGACGATGCGGCTTGCGAGGTACGCTTCGACGGCTGGGCGGACGACACGGGGAGCTCGTTGAGCACCTTGCCCGCATAGATGACGTCTCAGGTATCGCGCGATGTGATCCTTCAGCGCACTGTTCCCCTTGCCAATAATTGAACACGTAACCCTTTCCACGACGGGTGGTGCGGGCAGACGAGCTGCCGCCGAAATGCGCCTCATCAGACCACATCTTAACGTCTCGCTCGTGGTTGGTTAAGGCGTGGGGGCCCTCGTGGGGCAGTGAACCGTGTAGGCCGCCCGTATCGGCTAAGTGGCACATCCAACAACACAGGACGTTCGACTTTCTACGCTCGTCGGCGGCAGGCTAGTGTCATGTGGCACGAAAAAAAACGAGACGGCATGGTTGTTCTCGCACTGGGTGCCGCCCCAACAGCCGGCGGTGGCTTTGCTGAGGATAGACAGGGGGGGGGGGGGGTTCACTGGGACTCATGCCTAAGAGGGGGTCATGTTCGTCGTCTTCGATGATAATATCGTCGGCTTGCGTCCCAATGGGTGTCGGTGTCACTCTTGCTGAGCTGTTGGCGGCAGTGCTGGCCGCGGCGGCAGTGCGGCAGTCTCAGCCGGAGAGAGACTGCAAGGACAAACAAAGGTGGTGTGCAGTGGTGGTGCAAAGGCGAGAGGCTACAGTGTTTTTCAGCATAGAACAATTGTTACAAGTTGTCACCACCCGCCGCTACTAATAATCTAGCTATCGTCGGCACTGGCCATCAGGCCATGCCGACCACTAGCAGCACGCCCACTGCAAAGGGCGTCACCATGGAGAGTCAGACAGAAGGCAGAACGTCAGCCCCGTCATTGTACGGCAATACATAACATATGCCCTGCACTGTCAAGAATAGAATATATCTGACAGGCATGCAGACATAATTATATATAATACAGCAGGCCGATATACGAGTACTCATGCGCGTGACATGCGCGCACTTCGTACTCTAGCAGTACCCGTAGAATGTACATCATTCAGTGGTACCGGCTCTCGTACTGTATTATGCCAAAGATAACGCATGACAGGTTACAATACATTATAACTGTCACACTACATCTCTCCCCCCTCACTAGCCTCCCAGACTGTCCCGGAATTATACTGTACTGGCCTGTAATCGCGATTTTCCCACGGAATGGGCTTGTAATCGCTGTATATACCGTGTAATCGCCACTTTTCTGCTAGGCTCGGTAGTTGCAATGAAGTCCCCGGCGGGCCCGCCTTCCGTAATTCATACCAGTACCATGTCGTGCCGTCCCCGTAGTACATTGGGCCTGCATCGCGCCTCGCGTGGTTAGCCGTAATCTTTGGGACTCCCGCCACGCTGTACTTTAACGCCTCACAATACAGGCTCCGTGACGACTCGCAACGGACACTTTACTACCATGCATCTCACCAGCGTCGGAGCGCCATTGACTAGCCCCTACCAACCCGCGCCGCTGCGAGCCGCCGGCGCCGAGTAGTGGTGTGCCATCGGGCATCGCAAATCCAAGCGTCGTATTCCTGAGGGCAAGGAGGGCTAGACGCCTTCCGAGGGGACTTGGGTAGAGGTGACCAAGAAAATGCGCTGCTGCGCGTGTGGCGCCTACTTCACGAAGACTCGGTTCTACGACACACACAGATGGGCATGCGCCCAGTCGCCCCCGTCCACCGCCGCGCCTGTCGCAGCCGATGATGATGGCGCCCTGCGGTAGCTGCTGCACTGTACGGCCGTCACCCCTCTGCTCCGTCCGGACCCGGTCAGACCGAAATGCGGGGCGAGCCGCCGGGTGCATCGATACCGTCGCCGCCGCCATCGCCCCCGCCGCCTCTCTGCCGCTCTCGTCTCCCCGAAACGAATCAGCGAGCACCGCACCCGGCGGAGGGGAGGGGCGTTCGGTGCCATATGATGGTGGCCTGGCAGCAAGCATGGCAGCGCAGGAGATGAATGCCGAACTTCACGTGGGCGCTATTATAACCAAGACGTTCGGGACGCGGGGGACCTTTCTCGGCCAGGTAGTCTCCTCCCCCCCCCCCCCCCCCCCCCGTGTTCCACCTGCCATATATATAGCCCCACCGCCGACATGTGACAGCCACCCGTGTGTATCATCCAACACCCAGGTCGTCGGCTAGAGATGGGATAACGAGGACACTGACCCGGCTGATAGGGAGCTGGTGATGAAGGTGATTTACGACGATGGCGACTCGGAAGAGCTAACTGAGTCGAAGATACAACCGCTATACCCGACGACAGAGCAGCTGAGCGATTTCAGTCGCAGGTTGCCTCAAGGCGCCATTGGCGCCCTTTCGGCGTGCGCCCCTTGCGCACCCACCGACGGTGCCTTCGGGGGGGTCCTTAGATATTCGCTAAGGGGTGAGGGTATCGCACTGGCCACGTGTAAACGATGATTTGCTGTGCTTCATCCTTACTACACGCGCATTCGTTTAGATGCTTGCGCGCATATGTGCACATGACATGAGCTACGCCAGCTTCTCGACGCCGATAGCGACGCCGAAGGCATTGTCGCGGGGGTTGTGGAAGGCAACCCCTCTGACGACAGCCGCAGCGACAGCGACGGCGAGAGACGCTGTTGCGAGGTATGACTTCAGTACCGGGACGTCAGCCGCCGTGAAGCAAGGCGCGTCAGCCGCCCCCGCCAGCGGAGCGGCGTGCGCAGAGGCGCTGGATTAGTACTGTCAAGGACCTGGCACACTGGAGCTTGAGCCGGCATGGAAGCGCGCATACGAAATGGAGCTGGACCCCCATAACATCAAGTGACCCCCCCCCCCCCCCGGACCCATGCCCCCTCTCTTCCCCCATTTAATCATAACCTGAACTCAGGTCATAGGTCAGAATCTTAACGCAGCATGTTCCGGGTATATACGCAACTTTCTGCTACCATATGTGAACCGCCTACTGCGTTCCTTGTTGCGCGTTGCTACCCTGCTGCCCCGGCCGCGGCGCGTTGGCGCCCCGCTGCCCCGGCCGCGGCGCGTTGGCGCCCCGCTGCCCCGGCCGCGGCGCGTTGGCGCCCCGCTGCCCCGGCCGCGGCGCGTTGGCGCCCCGCTGCCCCGGCCGCGGCGCGTTGGCGCCCCGCTGCCCCGGCCGCGCTAGCAATGCAAATGCGGTTTGTGAAATCGACGGACATGAGTCGATTCATCTCTTATCTGCGGTCGAAATTGATATGTTATGATCGTTGATTTTGATTAATGAGGTTGCTGGCTGCACTACCCCGCAGGTACAACCTGTATCACCAGTGCAAGATAGGAGCGCATCTTCTGAATAAAGGCACCCCCCCCCCCCACGCCTGACTCCAAACTTCCTACATAGTGTCGCCTTTCTGAGTTCTGGTATACACATACATGCAGGTTGTGCATAAGAAGCCCGAGACATGCCTGTGGTGTGCAGACACAATACATGAGATGGGCAGTGGGTGCCAACTTATGAATACGGCAAGCATGCCGTACTGCGAGACAGGCGTGCCAAGGTGGAGCAGCATGACAACCATATGCATGTTGGGGGATTGCAGTACTTCCTGGACGTGACCCCCACCAGCCCTTCGCTGCCGGACCTCATCCTCGCTGTGTGCCAACTGCATGCAGTTGAGCGCATGGCAATAGGGTCCCCCCTTGGCACTGGTGATTGGCAGAGCAACGCGCCCTTTGGCCAAACATTTGCAGAGGGATCACGCCTTCCCTGTCTCGCTGAAGCACATCGGGGAGAAACTGTGCGGCTTCTATGCTGATCCGGACATAGTGACAGGCCATCACTTATTCAAGTTTGGCATGTCCTCACAGGATGTGGGGCAGTATGTGTGGTGCACATATAACACAATGACCATGCACAACTAGCTGAATTTCCGTATAGCTTGTAAACGTAATCGATCAAACTTATGCTGCCCAACAATGCCGCGCAGCGCCCCGGCTCCGCTGGTGCCCTGCGCACCCACCGCCCAAATAAACCTAGCAATCTGAATCCACGGCGGTTTTTAAACAGCCCCTGCTGGCAGTCTGCTGGGTCCGAGGGACTGCAAAGAGAGGTGATACAGTTGGGACAGTCACAGGGGTAAGGCTTGCCAGACTGTTACAAAATCCTAAAATTACAACACTTCAAGGTGCTGCTACTCGCTACGTACCTTGTACTTTCCCCGCTATGGATAACTAGTAGCTCCCACCTTGGAAAGGGGGGGAGGGGGTCGGGCAAGGCAGCAGGAGGCGTCTCAAGATCGCCTCGTTTGAACTTAGGCACGTATGGTCGCCTACTCCATGTGTCCTCTTGAACCCGCCGAAGTTTTTCGAAGCTTGTGTGCTCTTGGAGGGGCAGCCAAGCCTTGGACCACGCGCGGCTCACAGTCCTTCGAGGGAGCCATTCCTTTAGGGCGCCAAACACTACGGGGCAGCTGTTAGCGGCCTTTTCCTGAATGTTCGCCCACACGTCCTCAGGTAGATCGTCCCACGGGCAGTGCAGCACCTCGCCGGGTACGGGCGCGGGGGCTGACGTTTCCTCCACCAACTCGTCGGGTTCGGGTCCGGGGGCTGCCCCTTTCGCCACGGGCTGTGGCTTCACTTCGGGTACGGGCTGCATCCATCGCGCGCAGTTGGGCAGTACAACACATGTTGTTATGACCTACTACCCCACCGTCGGCAGCCCTGACGTATAATCAGCCGTTTGTCTGACTGTTTGGACTTGTGCAGTAGACACGTGCAGTCGATTTAGAAGCGGAGTACGCCAGATTACGCGACCATTCCCCGTTAAGGGTTTGCTACGGCCGATTTGCGGTTCTGACGCAATTGTGTGTCAAATGTGTCCTCATGTAAACGCAAAATACGTGATATATACGGGACATTATGCGATGATTACACAGCAAGCCGGAGTGCGCCAACAACGGAGCGCGATGAGGTCTTCTAGGCGCGCGGCGCCGGACTTGGTGTTTTTTAATAAAGCAGCAGCGCTGCGCCTGCCTGACGCACACTCGCACCCGCAGACCGCACTCGCATACCGCACTCGCAGAGCGCGGTCAAGAACGCCTCCGCCGACGGTCCATCCCATACTCTCACTACGAGCCGGAGGCTCCAGTCCACGCTGAAAGGTGCACCGAGTCGGCGAGTGGCTGACATGACTGCGTTGAGGATTTGAATTTCACAGGCGTTGACCGCCCTGTGCCGCGTTTTCCTGTTTGCTCCTGCAGCCAAGGACAAGGCGGTGCTGTCGGCTGTCTTTGACGAATGCTGGCCGCGCGACAATCAGACAGGGATCCCTTACCCTCTGAAGAAGACGCACAGGTTTCCCATCGCCAAGTGAGTCGCGTTTGTTTCCGCACTTGTTCGATTACACAGCCACCGCCGCCACGACAAGCAATCAACACGCATACTGACTTTCGCAGATGCTGTGTCAGACCCCCGTCCAGTCCCTACGTTCGGCGGTAATAAGCCGATCGTATCGAGTGTTCATCGCAACAGATCGTGTCGCTGCCGCTGGCGGGCACCGCTGCGTTGCCAAAGCTCCACGGCTTGGTGGGCGTGCTGGCGCATCAGAAGAAGAGGTCGGGCGGCATCATTAAGCACAACACCAACGCGGTCAAGAACCTGGCCGCCATCGCCAAGCCGTCCCCGGCGACAACGTCGACGAGGGCAGTAGCCCGGAGCCCCCGGCCAAGAAGGCCAAGCAGCCCGCCAAGCCGGCGGCTGGAGGGCTGGCCCAGGGCTGGGGTGTTGCCGGGGCCGGGGCGGGCGGTGGGGCGCTCGGGTCGCGGGCCGGCCGCCGGGCCGCCGTAGCCGCTGCCGCCACCCGCGAGCAGCAGGCCGGCCACCGAGGCGGTCCCGGTCAAAACCGGATGTAAATAATTTATTCTGCTCGCCCACTGCCGCGCGCCTCGCCGCCCCCTGCCGCGCGCCCGCTCACTGGCACTGCCGCGCGCGCTCTCGCGGATTAGGCCAGAGCGCAGCGAGATTGTCGGGCTTCCAGAGGCAGATGCAAAAATAGTCCGCGTTGGATGATGCGTCGAGATGACTTGTGTTATGCGCCTGATGCAGTTTATTACGAGTACGTCACGGAATGACTACAGACGAGTGTCATACTACTGGTAAGATTACAAGATAAATACAGGTAATTACAGTATAATTACGAGACAGGCTGGGAGCCTAGTGCTTGGACAACATAAAGCAGTATTCAATTTGCAGTTGGAATTCTAGCCGGATATTTAGCCGCATGATGCAGAAACTCATCTGACTCAACAAACTGCAACCACATCGGCGTATCCAGAAAACCTTGCAAAGCAACAGTCCGTTTTACATCAATTAAACGATGCCAAACAGGTGCAATAGTTTGATCTGCAATGTGCACCAAAAAATGCAATTGAGATCCTCTGCGTCCTAGCATCAAGCCAACTTTGACGGCGGATATTCTCTCAATTTCAAATTCCTGGCTGTCAGGGTCTTCCTCAGAGCCTGTGACCATTGGCACAACCGGTCGAATAGGTGAAGCCGGACAAGGCCGCAAACTATTCACATGGAAAACCGGATGCAACTTCATCCCCGGAGGCAACTGCAACCGGAAACTATAATTGCCAATTTTCTCAATAATCGGAAAAGGACCCAACTGCCTATTCATTAACTTCTGGTTAGGTTGGCCTTTGATTTTCAGAAAGCGAGTTACAATACTCACTTTATCTTCAACATTGAAAACGGGAACATCCCTCTGTTGCCTTTCCGTAGGACGAACAGTCAACTCATCCTTATGAATTGCCATAATCGATTTGACTAAGTCATGGATGTCTTTCATATTCTGGATTTTCTGTTGAGCACTGACTGACACCGGTATTGTGGGCCTCATGGCAAACAATAAGTCAGGAGGTGTTTCAGGATTAAATTAATCCGTAATTAACCTCAAACGGTGTATGCTCAATACCAAGTGCACGATTAGAGTTATACGAAAATTCCATCAACGGCAATTGATCAACCCAATTGGTGCCATCAAAGCAACAAAACGCTCGAGCCAGTTAACAGACAATGGCATTGATCCTTTCAGTCAGACCATCCGTTTCAGGATGTTGGCCACTAGACATGTTTAACTTGGTGCCTAGGCGACGCCACAAAGTCTGCCAAAAACACGACATACATCTCGGATCACGGTCCGAAATTATAACCCTTGGTAAACCATGCAACTTGTATACATACTTCCCTCAGAAATAATTCAGCTGAATATTCACCAGTCACAGTTTTAATCGTCGGAATAAAATGTGCTTGACATGTTAGATAGCATACAACAACCAACATTGCATCAAAACCATTACTCAAAGGTAAATCGGTAATGAAATCCAAACCAACCGAATGCCATGGACGTGGCGGCAGTGGAAGCGGCTGCGTGGGTGCTGCCGTCTGCGGACGAGAACGTACCCGCCTACAGGTTGGACAATTATCACAATAGGCTTTCACGTCATGACGTATACGTGTGCACCAAAACGATCCAAGGCACGTGCCAAGGTACCCTGAACAGCCTGGTGCCCAGTAGTATCATGTAGCTCATACAATATTTTGTTAATGAGCCAACGGTTATTAGGGATACATAGACATTCATGTCTCCAAAGAAATCCGTCTCGTTTGGACACATGTCCCGACTTCATCCATCCCCCCCATTCGGAATAGAAGTCGTCTGCCACATCCCCCGGTTTTATCATGTCGAGTATGTCATCACTAAGCTTTAGAGTACTCACACTCATAGAAGCTATGGCAGCACATAGTGGGGTGCGTACACATTCAAGTGTCTCAACCGCGTCCGGCACATCCCCGGTTCAATAAAGGCCAGTCACCGAAACTTAACGGTTTAAAATCCGGTGTACGAGACAACGGATCTGCCTCATACTCCACTTGCCTTTTCTGTACGTAAGGCGCATCGAACCTACATAAGGCTGTATAAGTCGCAAACATAGCGAGCTTGGCGCCTATGTATCCGTTCTGTACGTTGCCTGAGCAAATGCCGTAGGGTGTCATGGTATGAAACAACAAGGAATCGACGGCAACCTTCAACATAACACCTCCAATGCTTAATTGACTCACAGACGACGAATGCCTCGAGGTCATAAGCAAAGTAAGCATTACCGCGCTCAGCTGAAATCAGCTTCCGCGCCCAGTATGTTGGTACGCGTCCATAACGCCCAATTATTGGTTGTGGGCCTCCTCCCTGGTCCTGCAATACTATTGCATCTAGCCCTACGTTGGACGCATCTGTTGCTACGGTGAACATCGCATCGAAGCCTATTTCCACAGTATGGTCAGACAAGGAGCGGAAATCAACGGCAGACGAAGAGTCTCGAAAGCTTCCTCACAGTCAGGATTCCAGTCTACAACGGCTGGTTTTGTTTTACGTAACAAATCTGTCAAAGGAGTGGTTAGATCACTGAAATGGTGAATAAACCTAGAGTAAAAATTGCAAAATTGTACAAAACTTCGCACTTCGCTCTGAGTTTTTGGCACATGCCAACTTTTACCACCGATACAGTATATCCCCATACTTAATACTCCATAGATGTCATACCAAAGAAACATTTCTGTAGTTGCAAACGAAGGTTATGTTCAGATAATTTTGCCACTACCATATGAACATGTTCCAAGTGGTCAACATAATTCTCTGAATATATACAGATAATATCAACAAGATATACAACAACAAATTTACGCAAAGAGACGTAAGATATCATTCATTATACGTTGGAAAGTTGCAGGGGCATTGCATAATCCAAATGGCATAGCAGTCCACTCTAATAATCCATCAGGTGTTTGAAATGCAGTTTTATGAATAGTCTCCTTTGCTATAGCTACTTGCTATAACTAGAGGCTAAATCTAAATGGGTATAGCATCGAGCTTTCCTCAGCAACTCATCAAGAGTTTCATCAATACGCGGTAAGGAATACACATCCTTCCGAGTGACATCATTGAGACCACGAAAGTCTACACATAACCGGAGAGATCCATCCGCCTTCCCAACAAAAAGAATAGGCGAGCCAAACTCAGATTGACTAGGACGTACATGTCCTGCTTCAATAGCTGATTGTAATTGGCGATCTAACTCGGCACGCTCAGCCGGGGACAACCGATTGAGACGTTGTTTCTTCATAGTACCAGTAAGATCAATATTATGGTCCCATGGTCGATGCTGCGGAGCACTATCAACCGGTCGCAACACATCCGGAAATTCATCACAAAGAATTTTACGAACAGCCTCCTCATGCTCAGGTAGCATTGCATCATCCAAATGCAGATTAGTGTCATCCTTAATCACACTTGTTTGGACAGAATAGAACTCAGCCACACAGGGCATTACTTTTCCTCCCCTCGCCGTTTTCTGCATTAATTTTATCAATTTAGTTGCAGAAACCGAACTACATGTGGGGCGGCGTTCTATTATTTCAAAGCGGATTTCTGTACCATCAATTAGGGTTAAGATACGATTCTCCCCATATTGTACAGATACTTGTGCTTCATCAAGCCAAGTTAATCCTAATACAACATCAGCCACATTGAGTTCTCGAAGAACATAAAATACTCGGTTCTCAAAAGAGTGTCCTGCTATATCACATGTAGTGGCAACGATCTGTGTACAACTCACACGTTGACCATTAGCAAGACGAACCGGAATTTTCATCTGAAGTTTCTCAATCTGAATATTATTTTTATGGACAAGGTCCTCAGAAACAAAATTCAGTGATCCTGCATTATCTACCAATGTATTTACGTGAGCACAGGTATTTAAGCTGATTTCAACCTTTAATAATGGCATGGGATTATCCCATTTCCTAAATGAAGCCACAGTAGCAGGTTGTGATACATTATCAACATTATCAGCCGACACATTAACGGTTTCTGAGTAAAAATTATTTTGGTTGACATTTTCTGACTCTACGTTAAAATCCTGAGTGTCCACAGACACCTCCTCAGCAGCATTAGGTGAGCAGGATTCATCCATAACATCATCAGGTATACTACATTCGTTGTCCACCAGCCATATACGAATGGGCCACGGCGCAGGGCGAACATCAATATGGACTGTAGCATTATCTGGTGATAAACGGGTAAACATGGGCGTTCTAGCCGGGAACTCTTGGATTAGTTACCAATGCTTTGTCATAGCATTAAACTTCTCCCAAGCTGGTAGCATAAAAACACCCAGAGTATCATTACGATTGGCTTTACGACACTGTTCAAAGTGCGCAGCAATTTGTTCTACTCTGTTCCATGGAGGATGTGTACATACTCGTTCACCAGCTAAGTCCCGTTCTAAAACTGATTCATTGACCAACAAAATGGCAGATCCTTATGGGTATTCAATTCCTTATAATCTGCACATCCCTCTAAAGTAAACTTATACTTATCATAGAGGGGGTCAAAGATACGATCCACCAGTCTCCAGGTAACACCAGTATGTGTACTAGAAGTCTGGACATATTTACGACGGATAGCTGTTACTCGACGACGACCCGACAGTTTCGAGTTGCTGGAACGAGTATGCTTTTCGTATCTATATCATATGCTTTACTACCAGTACACGTATCAGTAGGTGCATCTACAGGGGCACGAGTAGAATCTGACGTTACATCATCATCATCATCTAAAGTGCGTACTGACCTTGGATGTGCCGAGGCAACTTGCCGAGGGAGCGGTCGCCACTGAAAAGACCATTACAAAGGTCGTCGATCAGCGTGTCGACACGTCGACTCCTCCGCGCTTCTCCTCGGTTAGCAAAGCAGCGATGCGTCGATCTCCGCGGCTCCGGATGACAATGGCCCACCGTCCACTCGACGGTCGTCGGCTCGTTGCTCAGCTCCTGCCGAGGTATCGCCAGTATTTCGTAATGTCCTTGGCGCGTACTCGACGGTAGTCTCGGGCGCTCCAGCACGTCCTGCGATCACCACCTGCAGGCTATAGATGCAGATGCAGATGCATATGAGCCTATAGATGCATCCATTCATATGCATATGAGGCTATAGATGCAGTCTCCTCGTTGAAGGTCATGTACTTGAGCCGATATACGAACGGCTATGACGAACTCGGTCGCAGTAGCATGTAGTCGTTCTTTCAGCTCCATACAGTAGAACTCGGTCGCTATGTCGACAGCCATGTAGTCGTCGACGACCTCCCACAGAGGTGGCTCGTCGAAGCCACAACGGAACGATACAGTAACAGATACGCCAGGGTAACTCTTGTTGGTCCTTATACCAGAAGTCGACACGGCCTTATACACGTTCGACCACTTGTCGACGACTGCCGAGTGTATGGCTTGCGATGCGACATAGGGAACGGCACGACACCATTTACCCCGCAGGTGCGCAGCTATCTCGGTAGTATATGACGGGCGACCATTGCCAGGTTCGACAGTGATTCGATCAGGGAAACGAGGATCATTATCAGCAGGCGGGTCGACCGCTACTTGAGGTCCAACAAACGGTATCAGACTATCGTTCACCAGCTGCTCAGCACGGTGCGTATGGCCAACGAGTATCAGTCTTCAGCTCATAATAATTCACTCGAGCCTCGTACAGAAAGCAGTCGGTTCCATCGATAGTCACACAGTCGAAGAGATTCAGGTCAGCCGGATTCATCGTGATCCCGGTTTCAGTTTGCAGCATACGTACTGCGAGTTCGCGAACTGACAAGTCGATACGTGTCGAGGTCCCACATGGCAGACAAGCAGTATAGTGTTATTATGATTCGGTTCAACAGTCATCATAATGTCACGCTCAGCACCAGCTCCAGTGCCTGAAGTAACAAGTTTCACAGATGCTGTGACACCGCAGTCGAAGGGTAGCTTGGAATCTGCGTCCCGCTCTCGAGCCGCCAGTTGTGCGCGCGAAAACTTGCGCCTCATCACGTCACTCATTATACAACAAACGAGGAGTACTTGCAGTGGAAGACTTGAAGAATCTGGAGCAACGCTCGCTCCGAAACCAGTGCGGCAGTCTCAGCCGGAGAGAGACTGCAAGGACAAACAACTTAGGTGGTGTGCAGTGGTGGTGCAAAGGCGAGAGGCTACAGTGTTTTTCAGCATGGAACAATTGTTACAAGTTGTCACCACCCGGCCGCTGCTGCTAATAATCTAGCTATCGTCGGCACTGGCCATCAGGCCATGCCGACCACTAGCAGCACGCCCACTGCAAAGGGCGTCACCATGGAGAGTCAGACAGAAGGCAGAACGTCAGCCCCGTCAGTGCACGGCAATACATAACATATGCCCTGCACTGTCAAGAATAGAATATATCTGACAGGCATGCAGACATAATTATATATAATACAGCAGGCCGATATACGAGTACTCATGCGCGTGACATGCGCGCACTTCGTACTCTAGCAGTACCCGTAGAATGTACATCATTCAGTGGTACCGGCTCTCGTACTGTATTATGCCAAAGATAACGCATGATAGGTTACAATACATTATAACTGTCACAGCAGTGGTGCTGTCCTCCGCCATCGCCTCGTCCGCCATCGCCGCTGCGCCCTGCTTCGCGGCATCCTGGTCTCCCTCCATATAATTGACGAAGATTGGCGAGAGGATGATGACAGGTAGTGGTGCCCGGGTGAGCGTGAAGTGAGGATAGGTTCGGCTGGTGTGTGTGGTCTACTGGTCTGTGCCCCGATGCGGCGACGTGTGATGGTACGAGCGAGTACGGTGCTATCCGCGGCGCTCCGACCGCCGGAACCGTCGCCATGTGGCTTATTATCATTGGGGGGCGCCATCCAAACGTTATCCAGTCAGATTTAGGGCACTTTGGGTAATTGCACTGCAACCCTTTCAGGAAGTAGCAGTAGCTGCGTTGCAGTAGCTTTACCGCAGGCTGCAGTTTCTGCAGCATGCAGTGCATTAGATACTGCAGCCCAACTCTGGTTCCTACGACCCTCGTGGCCCACTATACACCCGGCTCACCTAGTGTTGATTGATCTTCCTCTTCCTTCGCTCCCGCGGTTGTTGCCTCTTGGATGGCAACGCTTGTTCAACTGGCTCAACTGTCGCAGTAGCTGTCGCGGTAGGCGTGGCTTAATACTTAGTTCAATTATTCAAACGCCGCTTGCCGCCAAGCGGACAGTGGGCGACGTGCGCGACCGTGCTGCCCCTTCCAAAAATATTATTTCGCCGCCATTGTCCCCCCAGCTCCGAAGTCGGCGAAAAAGACCATGCGGCTTGGCCTAATTTGGCATCCAAGTTCCATATTAAACTGAGACGTGGCCTATCCAACAATGGCTGCCAGCCTAACAAATGCTGGCATAGTCAGCAGATGTAACGACCATTAACATATTATTGTGTTCCATATATAAATGTTAAGACCCAGGTACGAAAATGCCCTGTGTATACACAGGTCATGGTCAAAACGCCATGTGTATACACAGGGCATTTAGGTGCCATGTGTATACACATGGCATTACCTTGTATGCCCTATGTACACACAGGCCACTTGCATTGACATGTGTACGTACACACAGGTCATTTTGACCATGACCTGTGTATACACATGTCACTTGAAATCGCCCTGTGTACACACAGGTTATGGAAAATGACACAAGTGCGAACATCGCTGCCTTGTTTGTACACAGGTCATATGACATATGACCCAAGTACATGTTTTCACCCAGACCATTTCACAGATGTGCATCCAGATGTTTCACCCATGTGCATACAAGGTGTCGGGCTTTAGGTATCATTGGTGACCCGTGTATACACAGGTCGATACCGTAATGACCTGTATGTGTGTACAATCATGATCACTTTGACCTGCTTGCACACGGGTCATAAAAAGTGACCTGTGTGTACACGGGTCAAAGTAAACATGACCCGTGTACACACAGGTCATTACGGTATCGGCCTGTGTATACACAGGCAAAAAAATGACCTGTGTGTACACAGGTCAATTAAAAATATGACCTGTGTATACACAGGTCATCAATTTGACCTGTGTATATGTTAAGATCCATGTGGACATGCGGGCCATGTGTACATGGAGCGGTCCATGTGAACATGGAGCCTCCATTGATCCATGTCCCACATGGCCCGTACCATGTACACATGGAGTTAACCGGAAACGGTCCATGTGAACACGGGTCGTTGGCTGACCCATGTACACATGGACTGCCCTCGACAAACGACCATGTACACACGGACCAACCCATGTGCGCATGGAGCGCGGTACTTGGACCATTTACACATGGATCCACGCTATCCAGCCCATGTGTGATATGGTAAGTTTCTGTCCGCATTTTAAGGCAAAATTAATTCGATTTCAATTAAGTTCAAATTAAGTAGCAGATTCCATTAACTTTAAATTAGAGTGAAATTAAAGAGAGACTTCGGTTGAATTTTATTTTATTCTAGAATTTAGTTCATCACACGGACTGGGTGGCAGCTCCCTGAGCGCTCGTGCCAGCACCGTGGTCCTCAATGTTCCGACAGCAGTTGTTATCAGGGTGACACCTAGAGTTGCATTTCCTACCAGCTTTGCGGCAACTGCACACACTGGTGGCACGCGGCCCTTTACATGTGCATTTGATCATTCCTCGACCCCCAAATAGTGACACATATCTTACACCTTCTCTGAGGGAGATCTTCTTTCATGATGCATGGTCGCCCCACTTCTCTACCACACCCGCCAAGCCCACCCGCGCGGGTGCAATGTTGCGCA
>VCJN01002779.1:0-34576 GCA_006384855.1 Tetraselmis striata
AGACGCAACATAACGTATACACAGGTATCGTGTTTGAGTATATAGATGTGGGCACCATCAACGCCGAGCGCACTGCAGTAGGGCCCGTTCCCACTTCCACTTCGCCGGAGCGATGCCCAAACAGTTGGCAATAATGTATCACAACCTGCTCTTGTGGCTTCATTAAGTAACTGGGACGACGATCCCAGCCCATTATTAAAGGTTGGAATCAGCTTAAATACTAGTGCTCACTTAGATGCATCGGTGGATAATGCAGCATCACTGATTTTATTTCTGAGGACTTTGTCCGTAAAAATAATATTCAAATTGAGAAACTATCGAAGAAAATTCCGGTTCGTCTTGCTAATGGTCAACGTGTGAGTTGTACACAGATTGTTCCCACTACATTTGATATAGCAGAACACTCTTTTGAGAACCGAGTATTTCATGTTCGAGAACTCAATGTGGCTGATGTTGTATTATGCGTCGCTAATAATGCTTCGGATGCAGATTTGCGCACGTTATGGTATGCATTGCCTGGACTTCAGAGGGCTGCACGCTACGCGCTTTCATAAGTGGATCCTATGCGGGTTCGTGCAGCCGGGCCGTGAGACAGATGGCCTGTCACAGACTATCAAGCAGGAACACACAATTTGAAATGTAAGGCATCTCACATTTCAAATTGCATGCATGCCTCCACGCAGCGGTGGTGGCAAGGAGGTTGACACCGCCAATCTCGTCACGGCCAGGCTACATCTTATTCCTTCGGCGCCCGCGCGCATTGCTTGGCAATGCGCTTTATGGCCTCATCGAGCACTTCCATCTCGGATACCTCCATGGCGCTCTCCAGGACGTACACCGGCACACAAGCCGCCAGAGAGTGGAAGTCGTCAGGCTGCCGCGCGTAATCCTGCAGCGGCGGCGGGCAGCGCTGAGCCCGCTGGCGCATGTTGCCGTGCTTTGCGAAACCAATTCGCAATACGACTGAGATGTATCGGTCAGTTTTCTTTCAAAAAACTCAAACCATCAACACATTTTCTATTCTGTTTCTATTCTATTCTAATTGCCGAACTCAAACCATCAACACATTTTCTATTCTGTTTCTATTCTATTCTAATTGCCGAACGTCCATCCTAATTGGCTGCTTAGTGTGGAGGTGGTGGGTTGGGGGGGGGGGGGAGCCACCTTCTGCGTGATGAGCACGGCACCCTTGCTGCCTTCGCTGATGAGCTTCGCCACGTGGACGCACGCCCCATCCAGCACCTCCTCGCTGCACCGCTGGTGATCCGCCAGCAAGCCCGTCCCCGCCACTGCCGCCGCGCCCATCGCTGCCAGCTGCTGCTCCAGCGCCTACACACAAACGCGCTCACCCCTCAGCTACGACGACACGAATCTCGTCGTCCAGGCAGGCCGGGCAGCAGGGCGGCCGGGCGCCGCTTGCCTGCGGGCACCCGATGCCGGCAAGGCACAGCAAATGCGCGCCGCGGAGCTCCTGCTGAATGGCCGCCAGGCCGTGCGACGTGGTCCCCGGGTCCCCCGCGCCTGTTACAGCGGGTGCCGGCGCGGTTGGGAAAACACTGCAAACAAGAGCCGGCCCGCGAGCCAGAGGTTCAATGTAGACTAGAACTGTAGGGGGGCTATAGCAAGCTCCGTAGAGGCTGCATGTGGGGGCGGTTCGAGGCTTGTCCTAAGAGCTGCTACAGAAGCCCGAGCACCCGTACACTGCGACCAGTGACATGCTCACTACACCCTGGCAGGCGCGCCATGGCCACCCGGACGCTCCCTGGACTGCCTGCCTCGCCATCCCCCCCCCCCCCCCCCCCCCCCCCCACCCCCCTGCCACCACCGCCAATAAGTAACGGATCACCGCAACATGTACATGAGTGTGCCGGTCACAAAATCACCATCAGGTCGGGGATCCCTTGCTGCATTGGGGCGGTGCCTTCCGATAGAGTTCCAGACACATGCAGTTTTCTCTCTGTGTGTGCACGGCGGGGAGTCAAAACAACAGGATATATGGCCAACCCGCCAGCGCGTGGTTACGGTGCATCATCGACAGAAGGAATCAGCTCACCTCCGGAGCAGCGCCCCATCCCTACTGGACGCAGCCGGACCAATGCGTGCGGCACCATGTCGCTGCGCAGCACCGGCGTGCCGGGGCCCAAGTGCTCGGCAACCAAGGCGGACGCGGCGGCGGAGGCGACCCCCCCTGGCTGGGAGCTGGCGTGGTGCAGCACGACGACGTCGGCGCGGCGAAGGGAGCTCGGCGGCTCCCGCAGCGGGCCTCGCGGAAGCGTATGCCCATTGCCAAAGCCGCTCACGCAATTGACCATGCACACCTGCAGCAGTCGGCGGCGGAATGAGGAGTCGGGCGCTAGAATTTATCGTTAGAAACCTCTCAGTAATAGCTCCCGAAAACCGCGGCTTTAGAATCTGGGAATGCGGCAGATGGCCAGTAGGATGGCAGCGACTGGAGCGGCGCTGGCAGCGGGAGGGTTGCGGTACCTCCAGGTCACGGGCGACTCGTAGATGCTGCATTCCGTCATCGAGCAGCACGGCGCCAATGTCCGCGTGAGCGCTCAGCATCTGTTACGTGGCCGCAGGGTGCGCAGGGTGAACACCTCGGACACCAGGGAAGGTTTCGGCGGCGCGGTCGCTGGCCGTACCTGCGCCGCCAGGCTAGCGCGGTCCGGTCCCGCCGCGATGACGGCGGGCGTGTCTGCCAGGCGGTGCGCCAGCATGCGGGCCTCGTCAGCACCATGGTAGCCGCGGGACAGGACGAGCGGCACCAAACCGTGCTGCTCCCAGCAGCGCCGCGCCAAGAGGTCCACCATCGGCGTCTTGCCTGCTCCGCGGCGGTTGCATGCCATGAGGCGGCATCAGTAACAGGCGCTTAGCCATCATGACTCTGGTGCGCCGCACTGCATGGTTGTGCGCGCTCGCCCTGATGTGCGTTGAACACGGGCAGTGGCATCATCAGAGGGCCACTGCTATCCGTGTTTAAAATTGGGTCCCGTAAGAGCGGGCCGAGTCACCATTGCCGCCCCAGGTGAGGTTCCCGACGCTGATGACAGGCACCGGCAGGCGCGTCTGTGTCCACACGCCTGCCTGATACAGCCGCGTGCGTGTGGCAGCCGCAGTTGCGACCACGGAGCTGACGGCTTGAAGCAGTGGGAGCAGCAACAGGCGCCTGTGTGTGTTGGCACGCGGCATGCAGCCAAGGTATGGAGGGTAGAAGATTTGTAGTGGGCGGGGAGAGGGGGGGGGGGGGGGGGGGGGGGGGGGGGGGGTCAATCAAGCCGCGGAGACTTGAAATAATAATACTGTCGTCCGCAATTAAAAAGGTCGGATACCCGTATTTAGAACGACCACTCGTGTAGCCGCCGCTCGCTGGTAATATGAATAAGGATCTGCAGCATTTTTATTCCTGTTTTTTCCTCCATCCGGACTTGCCATCTGGCTGGCAGGAATGAAACCCGCCACCCCCTACAGCTGCTGATATTTGGGTAGCAACGCAGCAGTCCGCGACGGGAGTGCTGCGTCAGGATATCAGCATGCCGCCGTCAGCGGCGACAGCCAAAGCCCCGCCGTTGCATGTGGGCGCGGACCTGTACAGGTGCTTTTGCGCTACGTGAGGCACGCTGAAGGCGATGTCCTGAAGCTCCCGAGCCGCCGAGTCGCGCAGTCTGGCCCACAACGAATCGCGGGCCATCTCCGCCGCGGCGGGGTGTGGGTTACAGCGCCACGAGTGCAAGAGCGCTGGTGCGTTCAGACGGTCAGGGCTCACGTAGCCGCATGGCGACGCGCTGCTCGCCCAAGTAGAGTAAGCAGCGATAAAGGGAACTTCAGCAGCAGCGAGTCGTCGTTTTCCTCCGCCCCGGTTGGGACAGCAGGTACAGCCGTCGTACGGACAAATTAAGGCGGGCGACGGGTAGTCGGGGCGATTGGGGAGGAGGGGGAGGGGGAACCTGTGCCCCACACGGCAACGGCGTAGCGGGACAATTGCGGGAGAGACCGCCGAGAGAGGGGGTAGAGGTGGGTGTGGAGGGGCGGGAGCAAAACAGGTAGGATGAGCGGGCTGGCGTTTATGATGCTGTGCGGCGGAAATCCTGCGACCGGCGGTCGTCGTAGCGAAGTACAGGGCCGTAGAGGGCCCTTTCTACGACCGCTGCGACTCGCGCCGGCCGTTTATTGTTTTCCCGCCCCCGGGACAGGACGGGCAGCAGGGAAATCATTGAGAATGCAGCGTCTCTACGACGGCCGTTTACGCAGTGATCCATGTTGGGAAAGCGCTGGCGGTAAATGACGCTCCGTCATAGCACCACACAAGCGTGAAATTGCCGAAGCGTTCTGCAATACTAGCGACTAATTGATTACATGAGCTAGACGCAACATTCAAGAAATCGACTAGCGACTAATTCATGGCTACCCGTAGTGACAAAATTTCCAACGCTGTTGGATCACCGTCTAAAACACTGCCATCAAAATACCCGGTAAGAAAGGTCTGTCCATTTGGGCGTCGGCCCATTATTCGAGTATTGCGAGTTGGGGCAAGCCCCATCCCGCGGAGCAAAGCATTTGGGGAGCAGTGCGACACATGTGCAACAAACGAGGCATTCTTGTGAGGGAGGGGCCGACGCCATATCTAGAAAAATTTCCCTTTCCCTATAAAACCCAAGGCGGCGTGAAGGGAGGATACCGTGTCCGTTGCATCTCATAATTAACCTTGGGCCCGGAGACCGAGCTTTGGATTTACCGACTTCCGTGCCTCCGCGGATGGACCACACACACACACACGTGTGTGTGTGTGTGTAACAATCATGGCATATATATACTGTGTGTGTGTGTGTGTGTGTGTGTGTGTGCTAGCGACTATTCATATTTGAAATTAATGTTGCAAGGATTGTACGACATTATACTAGAGTTTCAGTGCAGTCGAGCTAGCCGGTGCTAGAAGGGGCACGGCAAGCTAGGGGAACAGCGAGGGGTGCGTGGCGGGTTATTACGGACAATAGAGCAAGTGTAAAAGACTGGGCGGTTAGTACCCATACACCCCCTCCGTGCCAGCAACCGACTACAATAATCACTAGGCGGTACAAAGCTATGTCTAATAAGGCGCATATGTTGAAGCACTGATGTAGGAAATACTATGTCTAATCAAGCGGATTACCTTTTGCAAATCTCACACTACAAGTCTAAGGATTGGTCATGACCAATCAATACATTTCACATAATCAGCTCCGACCGGGTGGGTGGGTGGCGAGCTGATGAAAGTGAGCTGCGAGAATGACGAGCAGCTAGGAGTTGCAAGGACTAAGCATTACGGGTAATACTGAGCCATGCCGCCCAACTCTTAGCACGAAACCGCTGCGTTTCACTGAAGGGCTAAAGTATTGCATGAAACCCGGAGTTTAAGTGCAGTTTCGCTTGCCAATGCTAGAAGGGGCAAGCATGGCAAGCTACGGAACAACGAGCATGTCAAGATATGGCCGTACAGTGCCCCGCGCCCCAGCTAGGCTGAACGGAGAATGGCATGGCAAAGGCCAATGTAGCGGAACGTAAGGGCTCCTCGTAACACATGTTGCTGTGGAAGGAGGCGGACCAACCGGCATGGCGGACACGAGCGAGTGACGCAGGAGACCCCGCTGGTGGCTGTAGTCAGGTTGGCCCCGGCCCTAGCCGAATGTGAGCCAAATATATGTAAAATAACCGATTCCTCACCCATGCCGAGCACCAAGGGCATCCATCGTGTCAGTAGGCGGCGGTACTGCGAGTAAGCCATTGCCTTAGGTAGGGGGACGGGCAGCCCACAATCTAACCATCCGCATGGTGTGGCCATCGAATAAGGCGGGATAAACCGGAGCGGCCAAGGGGTCGCACGGGGGATGCGCGGCGCGCCATGCCAGCAGCATGGAGACGGTGCAGACATAAGAGAGGTGGTACAATTTCATCACTGCGCCCGTCGGTCGTTACTCTACGGGTTTCAGCTGGCTCACAACAACCATCATTCGAGCGTGTACGTAACGCACGAGACATGCGCTACGATGAAAGCGACGGGCGCGCGGGGCGGCCCGCCTACGTGAAAATTGACCCGCAAACCCGTTCTAGTGCCCTGACTAACCCGTCCAACAATTATCATCCAACTGCCGGCAACTTAACCGCCGCGGCCGAAAATTTTGCCGGAATGAGCCGGCTTTCTGTTACCCCCGGCCGTCAAACGCCGCACTTACGTGATTGACGAGCCCGAGGCTCTCTCTCCATAGGCGGCCTCACTATTGGCCCGTCTACAGGAAGCGTTCGGCTCGGACGAGCTCGGGCATCGCACCCTCGACCTCCTCTCCAGCCCCCTTTCCTACCTAACGCTCAAGAGCTACGCCGGCAAGCTATTTCAGTCCGCCGAGTTCTACCACGACTCCGAGAACACCAGCCCGCTAGATGCAACTATTGCCACCATGAGTCGTTCGGTACGTCGCTTGGATATATATACATGTTGCTTTTCGCGTCCCGTTGCCTGCCGATGTCGCGTGTACTCTTTCGTAGAGCGGGACGAATTGATTGTTTCAGCCCCCCCCCTCCCCCCCGGAGCACCAGTGCGACTTCCGGGCCCTCATGGCCGCGGTCGTCAACTTAATTATGTTCTTTGCCAGGGGACATACTGGCGAGTGCGGGACGTGCATGTCGACTCCTACAGCATCACTCTGCAGGTTTACCGTGAGAAGGGCTGTGCCGACCGCCGGCGCGGCCCCAACGACCTACGCGTGCTGCTCCTTCCCGTGTCGGAGCATCCGCACGTCGCCCGTCTCTTGCACAACTTCATCGACAACGTGCACTCTCCCCCCCGGCCCATGTTGCCTTGGCCAAGACTAACTTTTGGGCGGTCACCCGAGCGAGCAGTCCAAGTCATGGGCTGCCGCAATGTCGGATTATTATTGGCTCTCTACGGCCGTTTGTCTCGTCGGTGCTGCCCCAGCCTCCTGCCGCGCGGCACATCTTGGACCGCTCACAGCCTTTGCAAAGGTGCATCTCTCTTCTCTGTTGCTAACGCCATCGGGGTCCCGCTGTCCCACATCCGTCACCAAGGCGGGTGGGCCACTAACTCCTACGTCTACCTGGACTAAATCGATCCCATCGTCCTCCCTTCACAGCATGGCGCGTGGTTCTTTTTCGGGCACATCGCGCCCTTTCACCACTTCCAAGTTCAACAGAACACTAGCCTCCCGGTCTACCTCGTAATTATCATGTAATACCATTTTATTACCCCGTAATCTTACTAGTATAATGAGACCCGTCCGTATTCACGACTCTAACGTGCGGAAGTGCACCAAAATCCGGGCGACCTGAAAGACGTTGGGCATACCAGGTCTCGGAACATCTGCACAAACAATCCGATTTGTAAGTCTACCGAACGAGTTTGTCCAGCTGATGACAGACCTATTTCGCCCCGCTGATGACAGACATATTTCGTCCCGCTGATGACATACCTATTTCGTTCCGCTGATGACATACCTATTCCGTCCCGCTGATGACATATATATTTTGTCCGGCTGATGACAGAACGATGTTGTCTCACTGATGACAGAATGATTTCGTCCCATTGACACAGCTATTTTGAAAATGCGCAGTACGCTAGCCTTGGATAATAGTGTGGGAGATACTGGGCATTGTCGCTCACCATGAGTTTGGGCATGGATGTGTCCCCCACGACGGCATGACCCGCCTCGTTGAGCTTCATCGAAATGTAGCGGGAGACTTCCGGTGAGAGGCCGATGTACATCTTGTCCGACGTATAGAGGATGCCTTTGTTGTTATCGTAGATTTCCGGGTAGTTTTCTTTCACCATGCGCTTCGCCTCCCGTCTTTGGGTGCCGTCGATGTTGCCGTGACGCGCGTTCACGAAGTCCAGGTACCTGATATGATGACGTCGACTTTTGGCTTGTAGGAACTTGCATCCGCCAACCTCGGCTTCTCCCCGCCTTCGAATGTCGCAACTTGGTCCTTGAAGTTTGCCATGGTCAAACCGAGGGGCTCGTACTGGTAGAAGAAAACTCTTACTACCTTCTTGACTACCGGACACTGAGAATACTTCGGCGGATAGGGAAGGGTTACTCTGTATAACAAATGCAAAAGGCATGTCAATTGTCGCATTGTATATCTATTCGGATTTGTTTACGCATTTGATCCGGGAGGTACATCAGATCATGTAAGTTGATTGGCTTTAAACTTGTAGCTTTGCGCCACCATATTGCAGTCTTGTAGCTTTGGAGAACGGAATTCAAATTCCGGCGGCATGGCGACGAAACCCTCGGATCGGAAGCTGAAAATGTGAGGAAGCCCCGAATCCCTTGTCAGTGACCAGATTGACTATGTCGGCGTATAACATGTTGATGTCACCGCCGTGAGAAGTCTTGACCTCTAGATCAGCAATCTCGACTATGAGGTTGCGGCCGTAAGAGATCCAGTCGACGGCACCACGTCAACACGCCACCACGTCCACGACGGCACGACGTCGATGTTGCACAAGTCAGAGACAGCGATCTCTCCAAGCGCGAAACTTTCTAGCGCCGCGCCAGCACTCTGCGCTCGACCAAAGACCACGCGTAGTACGATTGGAACCGCGGCTGGGATGAGAGTGCCGGCTGGATCGCGTGGAGAAGCAACCTCTCAAAGGCGACTTCGATCCTCATCTCTATACAATTCCATGCGATAGGGTTCTTGACACATCTGCGTGGACACACATGGAAATATTAAGACTTGCCACGATATGTATGAATTCATAAACCGCACATGTGTTTTTCCTTGCCCAATAGCATCGGAACTGACTTGGTCGGTATCCGTGATTTTTCCGATGCACGCGAGAAGTGGCTCTTTCGGATCATCGAAAAAGTAAACTCGTTTGAGCTGTGCAACTCGATATACATATAGATTTGTACGTCACTAGCAAGATTTTTGAGCCATTGGATAGTCCAGCTCCGTAAAGTACAATCGCTGAAGCCTCTATCTTAATATTGGGCACCGTCGCAGTCGTCAAAGAAGTCGTTGAAAGCGGCGAATTTATTCATGAGCTTTGTCTTCCTTTCGGGTCGAGGCGCCGATGACGTCGAGAGCTTTCTCGCGCTTCTCTTTCGCCCAGTACAGCTTTGTTCTTCGGTGCCGACAAGATCAACATCCGAGGTGATACCGAGGAATTCATAAACCCTTCTTTAGGACCCCTCGGCAGAGGCTCCTGAACCAGGCGCTTGCCCTATAGACGGCGGCGCAGGAGTCTTTGTACTTTACTTAAAGGGGGGGGGGCGCAAGAGCGGGAGTTGGCTCGGTCTCGGGGTCAGGCTCCGGCTCCGGCTCCGGCTCCGGCTCCGGCTCCGGCTCCGGCTCAGGCTCAGTGGGCTCAGTTTCGGGCTCGGGCACAGGCTCCGGTTCAGGCTCGAGCTAAGGCTCCGGTTCGGGCTCGGGAGCATGCTCCGGCCCGGTCTCGAGCATTGGCTCTGTTTTTTGTACTTGAGGCGCCTCTTAGCCTGACAAGAGCCTTGAGTCGGGGAAGCTATAGAGAACGAGTAGAGAGTACCCAACACACCTGCAGTATGGGCATCACAATCAACTAATGAATAGCATCGATTGGTATTATCAAAGCCAATCGTTGTTTTCTTACCTTGCGATCCCGATTTACCAATTGGCTCCGACGCTGCGGCCTTCGCCGATTGTCGACCTATTGGAACAACGTCACCATTATAACTCAAAAACTTTGGGGATTGTTACTGGGAACCCATGCTGAACCTTTCAGTCATAATTATTACCTGGAGTCGCAGTCGTCTCGGATTGTTGTTGGGAACCCATGATACTTTCAGTCACAATTACCTACTGGAGTCACAGTCGTCTCGGAAACTTTTCGTTTCCCTTGGTTTCATTTGGAGTTTGAGGCGATGCTAGCTCTTGTGCGCGTCCTTTCGAACATGTAAAAACATTTAATTTCAATCTATTCAGATATCATAACACACGCAAATCATCTCAGTAGAGAGGTAATGACCTGGTTGATAGTAAGCTTGCATGAGCTTTTCGTAATCGACCAACCTTTGCGCTATCTGCATTTGAGAATCTGAGAGGACATGGCTGCGCTTGATTTTGGCCCTCACTAGAGCGCCCCCTAATCTTTCTCCTTGCGAGTGGACGCCGTAAGGCGGCAATCTACTTCTTATAAGACTCGGTTTCCAGGGGATACATGCAGATTATGCGCATGGTCTAGCGGCAGAAGCTGAGGCGCTGCACGGCTCTTCTTCGCCAACGGCTGCTCGGGGATAGAAGATCACGCCTAACTTATGTTTTCTCCCGACCAGCGATCCGAGCGCGTCGAACTTTATTTGCTGCTTTCTCGGTAGGTTTTGATGTCCGTGTGGACCTTTGACCTATGCGTGCATCAAATTCCGTCAGTATTTTTTCTTCCCGCTGATGATAGAACGATTTCGTCTGACTGATGACTTAACATTTCCCCCCGTTAACGACCGACCAATTTTGTCCCGGTGATGACAAAACGATTTCGTCCCGCTCAAGACATATTAATGATTTCGTCCCACTGATGACAGAACTATTTCGTCCCGCTGATGACAGAATGATTTCATCCCGCTGTCGACACAACGATTTCGTCCCACTGATGACACACCTATTTCGTTCCTCTCAGAACGGAACGATTTCGTCTCATTGATGACAAAGCTATTTCGTCCCACTGATGACAAGACATTTTTGTCGCTCTGATGACATAACGATTTTGTCCCACTCATGACATACCTTTTTCGTCCCCCTTATGACAGAACAATTTGGTTGCCGCTGATGACGGAACGATTTTGTCCCGCTGATGACAGAACGATTCCGTCCCACTCATGACGCACGATTTCGTCCCGTTGATGACAGAACGATTTCCTCCCGTTGATAACAGAACAATTTTGTCCCAATCAGGACATAACGATTTTGTCGCACTCAGGACGGAACGATATCGTATCGCTGATGACAGAACTATTTCGTCCCATTGATGACATAACGATTACGTCCCACTGATGAAATAACGATTTTGTCTCGCTGATGAGATGATGATTTTTTTGTCCCACTAATGACAGTGAGAACGATTTTGTCCCGATGATGACATCTCTATTTCCCGACACAAATCCCGATCATGTTTTCCCGACAGAACGATATCGTATCGCTGATGACATCTCTATTTCCCTCCTTGTACACTTTCTTGGCTCAAATATGAAAAGTCGTTAACTACTGTCTTGTGATCATATCTTGTGTGCATTGCACCAGCCCCCCTTATTCATCGTACAGCAACCCATCATCACATTATTTGCATTTATTAAAAAACAGTCATCCCAACACGGCGGTAGCGAATGCTGATTGCAGTGTAGTTTCGGCTTCATTGTTGTGCATTCTGCTCTCGTGGTGCAAACATCAATGGCCCCCGTTTCCAATAAATTGTCATACTGCCGCAATCGTCCATTGGCGCCCATCATTATTTTCAACAAATACGACCCATATATGCTCACGACTTCAACGCAGTTATTTCGATGCTGTCACCGCCAGGATGCCAACCCTGGGGTGTAGTCGGGGTGCGGCGGTCCATATTGCTATTCGCGTGGCGGCAAGTTGGATGTCGTTATGTCACTTCCGTTGACATTCATTTAATTACGCCGGTTATGACGGACTTCACTGTTTTCTGAACATTGAGACGGTATAGTACCGACCAATATGGTATCAATTGCTAGGGGCTGTCTCTTACAATATACACTACAAAAAACAAAGCATGGGCATATGATTATTGAACTATGTTGATGTATTGGGTATGAATGTCAAAACTCTATACAACGCAAGCACCGCCTCGTGTGCGTGACGCTTGCTAGATTCAAAAATCGCACTGTGCGGCCCAGGTGACGGGTCTTCCAGACGTCGGCGTGCAGCGCGTCAACACAGGTGCCGTTGCTGCGACCGCCGTGCCGCAGCAAGCGCCGCCTCGAGCACCGGGACCAACTCCTCGTGGCCCTCCGCGGTCGCAATGTCCAGGGGCAGCTCTCCGTTGGCGTCCGCGCGGTCCGACTTGGCGCCGGCCGCCAGCAGCATGTTGACAATGGCGAGGTTGCCCTGCTCGGGGTGGGTGGACATGGTGGGGATGGGGGGAAATGGGAAGGGGGGGGGGGGGAGGGTCACGACCATGCACTAGTACATGGCACATGCATGAAGCGGCGAAAACATATGTTGAGATGACTGGGCAGGATGGCGGGTGCGCCACACTACTCGCGCTTGCGGAGGCGGGAGGAGGCGGGTGAAGCACTGCCGTACACACTGCGCGTCTCATAATCCTACGACGGCAGTGAAATCGCAGCGAGGCGTTGCCGCTCTATATGTCGCCGGGATAGATGATAAGACCGCGCTCGGCACATGTAATCGATGACAGCTAGGCGGTAAGACTCCGATCGGCGCAGGGACTGAAATGCACTAGCTTGGAGCAAAGCGACCACCCACGGATACCAACGAATGTACTTGGACCATGTTGGGACTCTACGCTAACATTAGGCGACCACGAGTAATACTTCTTTTGAGAGCGGAGGCCTCAGTGCTTTCAGCTGATGCGACTGGCGAGTACATGTAATTCCCCCGGTGCGTGCTATATGCGCCCATACCACCGAATGAAACACTGAACGCCAACTGATACCGTAGTGCCGCTGTAGATGCAGATTATTTCGTGCCGCTTTACCCCACCCTGCGCGCTTTAAATAGCGAACCCTATGAGGGTTGGCCAGGGGCGGGCCCTTCCCGGACGCTGGCGGGTAAATACATGACGGTTTTTGTCTTTCCGTCTGTGAGCTCTACCAGCTGCTCCTTCATTTCTTTCTCGCCAGGATGCGGGATTTCGCAATTACGGTATGCTCTCATCAGATCCTGCACCGCTTGCTTCGTAAATGCTCCTTTGCAAAGAGGCCAGAAGCCAGGCTCTGTGTTTTGGCGGGGCGCACCTGGTAGGCGGCCTGGCAGAGTGGTGTCACCCGGTTGGCGTCTGCGCGGTTGACGTCCGCCTTGGCCGCCAGCAGCGCCGCCACCATGTCGCCACCGGGGTCCTTGGAGATGGCGCACAGCAGCGGCGACACGCCCTTCATGTCGCCGCGGTTCACGTTGGCGCCGTGCTCCAGCAGCACGCGCACCGCGTCCAGGCTCCCGGAGTGCACCGCCATGTACAGCGGCGGCTGCCCCGCGCGCCGCATCTGCATAGCGGCAAGCAACCGATGCGTGACTACACATACCAACTCACATGAGATGGCTGCCACGGGTGATTAGAAAATCATCTACACTGCCGACGCGCCTATAAGAACCCTCATAACGAGTCCCCAGTTGGGCCTGCACGCAACCTATATATACATATGTATTTATAGATGCATATTTATATTTATTACGCATATATATGTATACATACCTATGTGTATATACATATAGGTATGTATGTCTATGTACCTATATATACCTATATATGGCAGGCATGGAAGGTTCTCATTAGCCGCGTTCTTATCACCATGTTGGCGCCCATAATCCAAGTCAAACGTCAACCGGTGTCGACGCCAACAAGGAACGCCCACTGCCGCAATTGCAGGCAAGGTGGTGCAATTGCATGGACCATTGACAGAAAATAACATGCAGAGTCAGCTGATACACGGACCGCCGCCATGTGTTTGGGTTCGCGGGCGGTACATGATGAATGGCGTTTGATGGAAGGAGGCGGGGCTTGGAAACGAAAGAGGCCGGCTGTAGCTTGACCTGTGATTACACTACGTGTTTCCCGTCGAGATCCAAGATAGCAGAGGCCCTCAGAACAACTCAGTCTGGGCAGTGGAGAGCGGCAGACTAGCGCCGTTGTAACACATTTGAACTTCAATCGCGTTGCACCCCCGAGTCGTAGGTTCTGTGTTGTATTCTGGGTTTCTTAAGGGCAAGCCTACCGCTCCCCTTCTTGCAAGGGGGCCAAAAGCAGTACATAGTGATGAAGCAAATATGTGGACCCCGTATGGCGGTTGCAGCTTTCGATATTATGGCAGTGATGACATCATACCGTTTGGTGATTTCCATCGCAGAATGATAGCCCGAGAGATACCTCGCAAATCCCGGGTAACACGCACCACCACTGACACTTGCCCGATCACGACAACGACACGCAGCATTATTTGTGGCATAGTATATGGGCGCTCTTGTGCGCCCGATGCGGGACTACATGGCTGGGGTTTGGTGCGGGGCGGGGACCTTGTTCGGGTCGGCGCCCTCTTCCAGCAGCACGCGCAGGGCGTCCGCGCTGCCCGCCTTGGCTGCCGCCCACACGGGGGTGTCGCCGTCCATATCCGTCATGTGTATCCAGGCGCCCGCGCGCAGCAGCACCTGGTGGCCGGCACGGCGGAGAGGGGTTTATTTAGGGTTTGGATTAGGGCTGTGGGGCATTGACACAGGCATTGACAACGCATTAAATAAATAGGAGCGATGCGATGAGGATAACAGACCGTGTCAAAGCATATGAAAAGAATATTACCCCAAGTTTAATTCGAACACACATACTGAAACAACAAAACACATAAACATAAAACAATACTAAACACCTAAAACATACATAATACTACACAAAATGATACATGTCGATACATGTAATACCAACTGACACAAAAAAAACCCATGTTGTCCACCAACACGCCATGCCGACTACCGTATTCGGGTGAGCAGGCTCTATTTGGGTTAGACTATAACTACCTGCAGAGCTATCGAAGTACAACACGATTGAAGTACAGCACGTGTGAGTGAAGTGGGACCGAGCGTCCGACACTATGGTGCACATCACATCTTTGTTCTTGCAACCCGCCCACCCCATTTCAAAACGTTACGGCAAGTCGCCCTGCTTTCGGACCGTCGGTCGCATTTGAACGCGAATCTCGGCAACCTTTCCTGGACTCGCGCATTGATATCCCAATTGCCGGTTTTCGGGCTTCCGGAGCGGAAGTATGCAGTGGCTGTTCCCACGTCAAGGCAACCAGGAAGCGCACTTCACGGCGCAAGGGGGGCGGGGGGTGGGGGGAGGGGGAGGGCTCTCACCCGGATGACCTCTGCGTGGCCGCAGTGCGCCGCGACCCAGAGCGGATGCATCCCCTCACTGCTGCTGCGCGTGATGTCCACGCCCGCGAGGGCGAGCGCGCGCAGGGCGTCGACGTGGCCATTGCGCACGGCCACGAAGGCCGGCGTCTCTGCGTCGGACTGCGGCACACAAAACGCATATTTGTCAACACGTACCGAGACGAGGTGACGGGACTGGAGGCCGGAACCAGGGAGGGGTGGCATCTCAGTCGGGGTGCGACTCCGACAGTGAGAAGAAATTGTCCAATAGCGCGCCCTTCCCCTATTGGTGCTAAGTCACATTAACGTACCACAACCTATCGTTACAAAAAGCCATGGCCGGCGTTCTGATAACACAAACCGGCGTTCTTATCTATACTGTTTAGTTGTATCTATAATGAGTTTAACGTTGATGAGTTTAGTGACAATGTTGATGAGCGTAATTGTGGAGTTAAATGAGACAGCCGCAGGTGGATTTGGTCGGATTGTGTTCGACAATCGCAAACGGTGGGTAAAATCGCCATTCTAGCGCTGCTTTGGGATTGAAGCGGCATGCGCGCGATTGTGGTCTTTGTGGAGCGGTGTACAGAACGCCAGGCGATGGTAACTGGCTACATGGGGATGATAACAGACACGGAGGGGGGGGGGGGGGGGTGATGAGGGGGTTGATGGGGCAGAGGGGTGGGGCAGGAAAGGCAGCCGAACCTCGCGGGCGGCTAGCGGATTGGCACCCGCAGCGGCGAGGAACGCGAGGCACTCCGCGTGCCCCTCCTGCGCCGCCATGAACAGCGGCGTGGTGCCGTCGCCGGCGGCCACATCCAGGGGGCACCCAGCCTCTGCCAGCAGGCGCAGCGCGCCGAGGTGGCCGCCGGCGGCAGCGGCCCAGACGGGTGTGGAGCCGTCTTGCACGGGCTCGGCTAGCAGGGCGCCGGAGGCGTCGCGGGCGGCCAGCACGCGCAGCACCTCCAGGTGCCCGTTGCGCGCCGCCGCCCAGGGCAGCGTCTGGCCGTCCAGGCAGCGGCGCTCCGGGTCCGCGCCCGCGTCGAGCAGCATCTCGGCGCACACGTGGTGCCCCGCGGCGCAGGCCGCGTACACGGGCGTGCGGCCGTTGGTGTCCGGCACGTCCACCAGCACGCCCGCGCCGATGAGGAGCTGCAGGCACGCGGCGTGCCCGCCCTCCGCGGCGGCCATCAGCGGCGACAGGCCCTCGTCGTCGTGCGCGCTCATGTCGGCGCCCATGGCTTGCAGCACCTGTGCGCCAACCAGGCCGGCGTGAAAAGGGGAATGTCCGCAGAGTCAGCGGACAAGCACTGCGCAACGGAAAACACACCGCGCAGCGTCAAGCTGCTGACTAAACTCGTAGCAATTCACAAGATATCCTGTCTTGCGTTCCGTGGGATCGTGCGGTGACTGAATGGCGTGTCCTCTCATTGGGGATGAAAAGCATTCAATCAATGCAAGAGATGGGATTGCGCAGGCTAAAGTTGGGTTGGGTTGGACTGCGCCGGACTGCTGCACGTTGTTGATTGCAACTGCTTTAATATGTTCAATGTACAGTGTATACAAGTACGATACAAAATAGATGACAAGGAATGCAGCGGACTGGACTTCACCGCGTGCGACCCCGGTTCCGACGATTTAATTCCTTGGCTCATAGAATGATGTCGGGCCCCTGGCGGCATTACCAGCGCATGCAGCTGGGGCCATCATGGGGGTGGGGGGGGGGGGGGGGGGGGGGGGGGAGTCTCCCTACCAACAGGGAGTTGCTGTGCCCGGATTGGGCGGCGAGGATGGCTGCAGTGGATCCGCCCGGGTTGGGGGCGTCCACGGGTACACCCCTGCAGTCCACTGCTATGATCAGAACTATGCCGGCCAAAGAAATGGTGCGGCTGAGGCAGTAGAGGGGGAGGAAGAGAAGAGGAGGCGAGGAGGCAGCAGAATGGTCAGCGAGGTGGAGCATCTCCCGCATTGAGGCACGGGGGAGGTGGGGGGGGATTACCGCTTCAGGAGCATCTCCAGCTCATCCACCTTGCCGGTGGACGCCGCCAATCTGCGTGGACATGGCAACCATTGAGCCGTGTGCGAGATTGGCTTGACAGCGGCACATAATCTGTCTGGAAGCTCATTTATGGGAACGTTGTTTGTGCATGTGTCAGGCCGCGAAGGCCTTTACCCATATACACTCACAATTACATAACGCACACGCCACAGTACATAGTAACTCTACTTTCATACACACGTCCTGTACAAACACTTATGATGCCGGTGAATGCCGTGATGCGGGTTTAATTGGCGAGGAAAATGAAGCAAAGCTGATCAGGGGACGGTGGAGCCGAAGGGAGGGGGCACCGCACCGCATCTGCTGTGCGCCCGCCACTGTTAGCCACTGCTCCTCAAAGTCGTTCAGCAGCTTCTGCGGCGCGGGCTCCATCGGGCGGTCGCTAAAGTCCAGCCCCTCAAAGCCGGCGTTCATGCCCGCAAGGTCCATATCCATCGGCGCGCTCGGCGCCGTGGACATCGCCTGGAAGGCGCGCTGCGCCTGGCGCATCGCGATGCGCTCGTGCGCGTGCTCGCGTGCGAACTCCCGTGCGGCCGCCTTCTCGCTGGCCGGCTCCATGAACTCCGACACGTCCACGCCGTGCTCCTCCAGGATCTGCAGGTGGCAAAGGTAAAGGGGCGGGGGGGGGGGGGGGGGGGGGGGCATCAGCGCGGTCAACACTCGCCTGCATTGCGCTTCGCAATATCCGATACATCAAGCCAATGTATCACCTATTTGTATTTATCGATGAGTATACACACTGATCACTGTATAGCAGTTTGTAATGGCTATAACATAACTCTACCTGTGCAATAGAACAGCACCCCATATCGTAATATACTAAATCCACAATAAACCCGGGTGCGTTAATTTCGATATGAAGCCGTGAAATGAATTCGCTATTGAACCCCCTTTTATTCCGCAATAAGTACTCACTCGCGGACTTGCGGTCTGGCAATGGCCCAGCCGCGTAAAGTACTATCGGTCCACTCACGGTCCAGCGATTGAGAGGTTGTGTACGGAGACCCGATCAGTGACCGACCCAGCATTATCGTGGATTTGGTCTATATAAGTGTGTACTCGCTTGCTGATGAAAAAATGGCCCCGTAGAGCGGCGTAGCGCAGGAGCGCGGTTCAGTGTGATTTCGGAGTTGCGCAGGAGGCGAATGCTCCGAAACCACAAACGGAGGCAAATGCTCCGAAACCACGCCGACACAGACCTGTCCAAAGCCATACAGCTTCAGACAGAATGGCTGTGCAGCGATTGGTGCTGCGACATTCTCGCGAATGTAACAATGCTGCACAGCCACTTCTCGTAAATATTCCAGCTTAACATATTCTCGTGATATAAGAAACTGAAATTGTATGTGCTCCGAAACCGGGCCGCAACGCGTCCCGCACTGTGGGACACCGTGGGAAAAGCTGCAAGATTCTTCAGCATTGTGCCAGAACACGGCCCTTCTCTATCTTACCGTCTTAGGGATACGGGTGTCGACTCACTTTCAGCAGCGCGTTGCTTCAAGAGCGTGCCTTTCTTGCTCATTTTTGTCGAAATAGTCGAATTTATTGCAAATCAAATAAGGCCATGCCGGCATCCTGAATTCTACAGGAAACTTATTGGCGCTGTTCAAAGTGTGTCGGCGCCCGTACGAGCTGCAGACCTCTGCCGCTGCGCTCTACCCGACAGTCGATTGGCAGGAGCACATGCGGTGGGGCACAAGAAAGGAGGTCACGGGTGGGTGCGGCGAATACCTTGAGGCAGCCCAGATGTCCCCTGGCAGCAGCCGCGGCGGCCAACGAAGACGATGCGCCCTGCGGCAGCAGCGGACATGACAACCAGCGCCAGCCGGTGAGGAAGGCATCAGCAAAATCACCCCTCCCGAGATCCCTCCCCCCCCCCCCCCCTCACACACAAACACAGCAAAGCCACAGACGGGTGACGACGCGGCAATAAGCACGCTGCGAATAAGAACCTGCCCCTGCCTGCCAGAGGTCAAATGCAGACGGAACTATAGTGAATGTTATTCTAGGCGGCATGCAAGCCCAATTTGAGGCATATAGCTCGAGTTGTTATGAGTGGGAGTCGGCGCCCGTGGACAGATGTCCAGGGCTATAATGTCGAGCTGGGGCACACGCGCCAGGGCATCGCAGGGTTCAGGGGATGTTAAGGGCAGGGGGGGGGGGGGGGGGGGGGCACCGGTGTCTGGGGGCAGCCCTTGGAGGCCAGCAGGATGCGGAGCGCCTCCTCCCGCCCGTGCCGGCAGGCTGCCCAGACAGCGCTGTCGCCGTCGCCGTCCCGGCTGTTGGGGTCCACCCCGCAGGCAAGCAGCATCTGCACGCGCAAGGGGGCGAGGGGTTTAGTCCCTTGTCAATCCAGCCCATCCGTGCCGAAACCGAGCACGCACAATAGCGACCTAATTGCCCGCCGTTCATCAATACGGATGCGCAAATCAGATACAGTACCAAACATTCTAGGGACTAATATGTCTGAGTTAGCCGAAGGTGACTTGGCAGGACAAGCGGAGGGACAAAACACGCTGACGTACACGATAATACCATCGTAGATTGGATCCACAGCGACGCTGTGCCGGGCATTACCGATCGCACCTCAGTCACACCTTGAGCACGGGCGAGACGGCAGCTACAAAGGTTTGGTGCTACCAAGGCCTTTAACATTGAAACAAACACACCACGTTGCTACTGAGCATTTGGTCTATCATGTTTGCATAATCGGCTTGCCGCGGTACACAGAGCTTTATGACCGTCTCAGAGGAGAGAAAGGGGGGGACCTGGATGCATGCGATGCGGCCCTGCGCCACCGCCGTCCAGATGGGCGGCGTCCCCTCTTTGTTGGGCGTGTTCACGTCCGCGCCGTGTGCCGCCAGCATCTGCCCAAGTTAGCCGTGGTGGTGGTGGGGGGGGGGGGGGGGTGTCAGTGCGGGAGGTGTTGGAGGTGTTACACATCTTGGCATTAATTTTGTAGAAGTGTATAGAACACCACCATGTGAGCAGGATGTTTATTATTGCGGACAAATATGTAGAATTTACAATTTGTGAAATAGTGTAATGGCGACGCACTCGTGATGAGTAGTAGCAGCAATATTTTTGGTTCTTATATTTTAATAAATAATTTCCTCCAAATGATAAACTGCGCTTGCAGTCCTGGATCGTCACCACTACACAATTCCACAAATTCTTCCTACTAACAAAAACACGCTGTTTACAAGGTGATCTTCTATACATTTCCATTGCATCATTGAACAGCAATGCGCGCAGGTGGAGGGCGGGGGGGGGGGGGGGGGGGGGGGGGGGGGCGCTAGGTGAGGCGGCGCTGCGCACCATCAGCACCCGGGTGTGGCCGCGGTTGGCCGCCATCCACACGGGGGTATCCCCCTTCTGCAGGCTCAACAGGACACCACAACAAGCAGGCCATCCATTGCTCAGCAGGCTTAGCCACCCCGTGCGTAGCTCGAGGCAGTGTGATTAAATGCTTTAAGTCAGGTCAGCTTGAAATGGACCATGGGTTCACGAATACCGCGGGCAAGCAGGGGGGGGGTGGGTTACCTTGCTGGGGATGTCCAGGTCAGCGCCGGCCACAGCCAGGCTGAGCACCGCGTCCGAGTGCCCGCGCTCCGCTGCAACCCACACGGGCGTGGTGCCGTCCGCCGCGAGCGCGTTGAGGTCCGCGCCGCCGGCCGCGAGCTCGCCCACCACGTCCGCGTGCCCCTCGTGCGCCGCCGCGTGCAGCGGGCTGCGCCCGTCGGCGCGCGCCAGGCGCTGCGAGGCGCCACGGCCGAGCAGGAGCTCCACCGCACCCGCGTGCCCGCCCTGCGCCGCCTTGTACAGCGGCGTCGCGCCCTGCCGATCCGCCGCGTGTGGGGAGGCGCCCGCGTCCAGCAGCAGCTGCGCCGTCCATGGCACACGCAGAGGCTTAATACCACGGCTCGGCGCTCACCGGCATTGCCCGACCACAGCGCCCCCACACCCCGCACCCCTGCTTCTCCGCCCTCGGCAGCCTGTCGCCACAACAAACCGGTGACCCCGCTGAATCGACGATTCTGTAACCCCGAGCTGATATATATGTGCCAGCACTGCATGTGCCCGATTCAGACGGTGGATCGAGTCGATCCATGGAGGGTGTGTGTTTGACCGGTCGCGTTCATTCATCTGGCGACGGATTCTCATGAGGACGTGCGTAATTCCGCGAGTGTGCCCTACGTAAGCACCGGCGACTATGCTCCCCTCGAGAAGCAGTTGCATGACGGCATGCGTGCGCGCGGGAGCAGCCAAGTTCTGCGCTGTGCTGCTGCACAGACGCGGCGAGGGAGGTTGGTGTGATTGGAAGGCGTTTGGTAATGGGAAGGGGGAGGGGGGGTACTTGGAGCGCGTCCAGGCTGCCCGAGGCCGCTGCATCCAAGGCCGCCATCCGGCCGCGTTTGTCCTGCTTGTGCACGTCCGCGCCCGCCTCCAGCAGCAGCTGGGCGCGGCCCCAAGCTCCGATGTGAGCGGCCGGGATGTGTGCCGAGGCTGGCGGCAGTGGGAGAGAAGAGAGGGGGGGCGGGGGGGTCAAGTAGCACCCCACCTGCAGCACGGCTATGTCGCCATGGCATGCGGCGGCCAGCAGCGCTGTCCAGCCGTCGCGGTCCTGGAGGTTGGGGTCTGCGCCGCCGGCCAGCTGCAACCGCACCTGTGCACCCGCAGGCAGGGAGGAGGGCGGGGCAAGGCGTCGTCAGCAGCTCGTGCATATTACAAAGTAGGAGGCTGCCAGAATCCGGGCCAAAGATACCCCAAAATTCGACCACATCGCGCAGCTCGATATGCCTAACAGCTCCCGAACGGCCCTTCTCACCACCTCAGCAACAGCCTTCCGTTGCTCCTTTGAGGCGTGCCGTGGTCTAGGTGGGGCGAGAGAGGGGCAGCGGGGGGGCCAACAGCCGATAGCGGAGGCCACTCACCGCCTCCGCATCGCCGCGGTGCGCCGCAAACAGCAGGCGCGCACGGCCGGGGGACAGCCCAGCGCCGGTCGGGGAATGCGGCCGCTTGACCTCCGCCGGCGGCTGTGGCAGCCCCAAGCGCGTGCGCCCTCCCCGCCTCCGGGCCTTGTACAGTCGCCGCAGCTTGTTTGCCGGCGGATCGGCGGGCTTAATTTCGGTGCCGCCCTCTCCCACCGCAGCCGACAGGGTGGGCATACTATTATCGTCGCAACGCTTGGTCCGACCGAGGGGTTCAATGCCCGCCTGTCCTTGCTCCCGTCAGACAGCCAGCCGCCAGCAGCTGGTACGGCGTTGTGGTTGAAGTTCGCGCTGAAGACGCCGCCTGCCCTGTGTTCACCTCGTGCGGACGACATCACCGATGGTCATGCTGAGGCACCAGCGGACGTGCTGTTGAGCCCCAACATAAAAATCCTCACTACTGCTCGTATTTGTAGATATAGAGGTAATCCCTACTGGTATCAGCCTCATCCCAAAATTCCTGGCACCTCGCATAAACTCCGTTGGGTTTTCTGCTGATCATTCCGCATTTATTCCGGGATTCGTGGGTTCGGGAACCTTACCGCCATACCGTTGCTGATGTGAATTACAAAAAGGGCAGTAACAAATCCACCTACTTGCTAAAAACAGTACCAAAAAATCAACACATCAAGCCGCCTAAAAGCGGCCCGCATCCCGCATGGGGAGGGATGGATGAGTGATGCGCACACGGTTCAGAGTCCGGGCCACGCGTGCACGTGTGTGTGAGGGCGATCCTCGGACGTGATGTGCAGCTTCGGCAACGGGATGGCGGACAAATATGCGCCGTCTGATGAGGCAGCGAGCGCGCTCTCGAGCCGCCACCGAGCTTAGGACCCCCGAGGTAATCTCATGCCAGTAAGACCTCCTTGTGAGCCCGGGTAGTACACCGAGTGCCCCGTGATGAGAGGGCACCCCGATCCGCAGCCAAGCATGCGACACCGCCGCGCACTGTGCGGCGCACCCCCTTGCTAACCTCACCAACTGTGCCGAAGACCATGCCCGTGTACTCCGACATATCCAGGATGTCTCGAAGAGGGCCCTTCTGTCCGGGCTCCGTGTTGTGCCACGCCGCATCTCGTGCTGCCAACCCCCGTTGCATGTCGCCCAACAGGGAGCGCTCTAACCGATCCACAGCCGTGGCCCGGGGCACTGCAGTGTACTTGACCCCGTACCACATAGTCTTGAACTCCAGCAAAGTGGACTTCACGCTCCGTCGATCATAGCTCCCGGTCACGACGTTGAATGCCGGAAGGGAGAGCTCTGCCTCCGGTACTAGGTCCTTGAGTTCATCCATGGGTACGGTGTTACCGAGAGGCACTGCCGGCTGGAACAAGTCATCCATCTCCCGGGCGGTGTACAACGATACCAAGGTCGTAAACACCGTGATCGCGGAGGGCGTCTGCGATAGCGTCGTGCTGTACACGCCAGTGGGCGTCTCCAGGTGCCGGGAGGTTCATGAGTGCGTCGCCGTACATGTCGACGGTGACGGGGTTGTGCTCTGTCGAGGGCAGAATGATCTGGCTCCCAACCACCGGGGCCAAGCACGGGCTAGGCAGAAAGAAGTACCCGGCAGCTACCTCCGGCAGCTCATGCGGAGTCATGACCGTCGGCGTGGTGGGGATGGCCACTGTCCACATGCCCGACGCCGCATCGACCTGGTTGAACAAGATCCGTTCCCTACATGTGGCACGAAGAGCGCACATACACCTCATTTCGAAGCCGAGAGTTGCCAGCGCCCTTCAACCGTGTGGGGAAGTGAAGGTTGCTGCGCGCCCTGGCCACTCCATCCTCGCTCAAGATAGCCGCCTCCGTTGCCATGGGGTCGAGGTCGTGCAAAAAGCTCCGCCAGGGAATCGGTGACCACCGGATTGGTGTCGGTGCCGTACGTGGAGGGATCAAAAGAGACCCCTAGCACCCGCTCGACTGCCGCGAGGACGGTGGAATCCACCGCCTACGCAAAGGCATCCACCTCGGACGGAAGGCAGTATGGAGCCAATAACCCGCCTTGTGTTGCATGCAATGCTTGAGCAGGGCCCATGCGTGGTGATGCAGGGCGTGGGTGTACCGACGGTTGGGCTTGGCAGATAGGAGCTTGCTCAGGCTAGCATATCCACCTCCTCTCGTAGACCACCTTGCCACGCATGTACGCATGTACATACTCTGGCGATCCGATCGGCACGTTGAGGACTGGGATGCCGTGGTGGCCGTCTAGCTTGGGCCACTCGATGTCGGCCGGAGCCTCACGCCGCGCGGCCTCCATGTCTGCGTTGTACGCGTGCATCTTGTCGAAGCGCACCTCAAGCCCCACGGACGCTTTGATGGAGGTGCGGAAGGCGTGAAGAGCCGGCCGAACGTGCTCCGGGAGGCCTACCAAAAATCCATCGTCGGCGTTGAAGCGCGCCGCCCCGTCTGTGACCTCCAACGTGTTGTCACACTGCTGCACCTCGGGGTGAATCGCAACGCAAAATGAACGTTGCTGGTACCTTGTACTTTATAGTTCGGATCCGACCGGTACTTCGCTAGAGTCGTTCTATGCAGAAGAGTGACTTATAGAACACGTCGGTCATTCATGACTCTTATTTAGTTACAGGTATGGGGCACATAGCGAAATCCGAGTGCCGTATAACTCATTCCGAGTTATTAATAAATGACCGACATCCGACGTCTTATAGGATGACCCTTGCTAAGAACCGGTTCGATCCTGTAATGTACCGGGTATAGTACCCGTACCGCCGGCACCGACGGTACGCTTTGGTACCATTCGCCATCCCAGGAATCCCGGAATAAAAGCGGAAACTCCCGCAGAAACCCCGACAGATTTTCTGTGGGAGCATAACAAGTGCCACTTTTTCCGGCCGAATTTTGGGATGAGGTTCCGTATTAGGCCAGTAAGAATTGTTAGTGTATTTTAGGTGCGATGCCATATCTCGCTCAAAACAGAGGGGGGGTGAGGATTTGGTGGATGGCCATGTTTGGCCCAAAGTTTTGATGCTAGTACTTTCCGCTTTGCTTACCGGCTCCACCTGACCGCCGTACCGTACGCGCCGCACAACCCTCACCAGCACTCCCGGCGCCGGCGCCGCCTCCGGCGCGGCTAGGCCGGCATGCTGTTGTCGGCCCGAGCGCAAATACCTATCAGTTTATTACCACGCCTACCTCACGTCGCCCGCCTTCGGCTTGGATAGCTGATACCATGACGGTATCCACCACGCACACCGTGAAGGTGGATGTGAAGAGGGACGTCAAGGCGCTTTCCGCTAGGCCCGTGCTCTATACCCTAGAGCAGGATTGGCTAGAGGCCCGTACCGTGCGCGGCATGCTAGAGTATGCAGTGAACGACCTTACCCTAGCCTATGCTTTGAGCTCGTTGAACACATTGCGGAGGTTATCGTGGAGCATGAGTTGTTCAGCTCGCCATCCTCGGGCAAGAAGAGCGGCGTGTGAGTGGCGACGAGTCCGGTGGCAGCCGCATGCTTCAAGACAACATGTGGGGTGTGATGGAAGAGGTGCCCACTCGGCACTTAAGTTCGACGTGACGCTACAGGAAGTCCGACGCGCCCGCACTCTAGTGGCCAACGCCACTGCCTTGTTTGCTAGAAGCCCAAACCAGCTGCAAACACATGAACTACCCTGTTGCAAGGTCCCTGAGAGATGCGAAAGGGAGGCTTCACAACCTTATTACGGACTTGCTAAAAGACCGCAAGGCCGGGTGGACAAAAGCGGAGGCTGCCGTTGAGGGGGAGACATTTCTGCAGCATATAGCTGCGGCTTTGTTCCCTCTCGCAACGGCAATGTTCGACATGTTGGACCCCAAGAACTCAGCATGGGGTGACAAAGGTCCGAATCACTAGGCAAAATGCGGGCAGCCAGGCGCCTGCAGTCTAGAAGGTGTTGAAGAGGCATATTCCCGTAGCAATGACTATATGATTCAATTCTTCAAGCATCCACTGGTCGATAACTGTGACTGCAAAGCGTCCGAACGTCAGTTATTCAAGCCTCTTCGCATGCTGCCAGCCGTCTACAAAAAGCTGCACACCACCATGGCGATGCCCATGCCCATCCCCAAGACAGTCCCCGTGCCAGATAGTGACGGCGGTAAAGAGGACAGAGAGGTTGGATTCCAGTACATGTCCCTCATGGAGTCCATGTCACAGCCCTTCACAGACGAGCACCAGCCCAGCAAGGCTACCCGCGCTAACACCAGGCGGGGACCTCGGATGGCACCACCGCCTGCTGGTAGTGCTTCCACTCGTGCCCTTGGAAGTCAAGCGGCGGCCACTCCCGCCGCTAGTCGAGTAGGACAAAGTGATGCTGCCAGCTGTGTTCAGCAGGCAGCGCATGTAGCGAGTGAGACGCTTCTATCCAAGATCCATTTCTTCCCAAACTGGAAAAGATTCAGCATTGGCAAGGCTGCAAACATCAGGGGGCAGGTGCTTTGCAACGAGACAGACTGCAGGAAGCCGAGATGCATCTACTCCACCAAGGCGCCAATCAACATGAAGCCAGCTGAACCATATACCAAAACAGAGTTGGTTGCCAACAGGTGGATGTGTTGTGCACATCTGTTTGACGCATTTGGTGAATGTATTTACATTGAGAACATTGCACAAGTGTATCGAATACATGCCATCCTACTTTCATGTTGCTGGCCAATCATGCTTTGCATGTTGCCATGCATGGCATCAACCATATGTTTGTGGTATGCAACCCCTTGATCCAGACCACCCCATGCACTTTGCATTTATGTGTGACGACACGCTCACCTGTGACCAAGCTGTGGAGTCAGGGTTCTACAGCAGCGCAAACAAGCAGCACATGACCTGTGGTGACGACGCAGAGATCGACCCGGATCCTATGCTATGTGCCAGTTGCGCAGACACATCCCAAGACAAAGATGGCGCCTTCATTGACAAACAATAACTATCACCCATCGTGAGGAATTTGCTGCCTATGTGTCAGACACGCGTGGACACCAGAGAAATACATCACTGCAAAGGATATGCAACTAATGGCAAGCTAAAACAACCGGAGCGAGAAAGGAGGCGCAGCGCCATCTAGACGGGTAGTATGCAGTAGCAGCCAACACTCAGTCACAACAAATAAATGACCATTTGTATGGTGGGCACACGCCACAAGGGGCAGGGGCAGCCATATAACACTACTTTAATCGTGTGGTTTGTGCTCCGAATGCTGCCCTCATGCCTTGATATGCACACCTACATGTATGGCAGCATCCCATTACACAATTTATGGACCATTGCAGCAATTTTCCCCTAGACACTGTTGTCTATAGTACTTTACACAGTACATCAGCCAGCTACAAAACTTATGGAGGGGCAGGTCAGATTAGAGAGGGGGGGGGGGGGGTACCTAAAACACACTTGCAATTCTTACTGGCCTTACCGGGTTAAGAAGGGTAAACGCGCCATTGAGGCGCTCGATTCGGTATAAGTCGGTGGACGGGACATAGTTCCTATTATTGATGTGCGTGTGAATAATTCCTATCATTAAAACTTGTATGCTATCGGTTCTATCATACGGGTGTGAAGTATGGGGAATCGACAGAACTAGCAGCGCATATAAATTACAAACCGTGCTCCGGTAAGGCTTGCGGTGCCTTATCGGGGTGGGTAGAAACTCCCTTGGGGTGGCCATTGTACCGATGATGCGGGAATTGGATATTGCGCCCATAGAGGCTACGGCCGCTGCGGCATACGAGCTTGGGCGTTCCTGAAAGCATCCGACTGGGATACATGTATAACCCACTTAGTAGATCAGCCAAGTCGGACGCGCCCTTACACGTGGACGTCGGGGACTGTGTGGTGATTAGATCGACTAGCTAGGGCGAACGTAGGGCTAGCTGAGAGGGCGCACCTTCCACTTGAGTGGAGATCACTAGCCCCGCGCGATGCCGCTGAATTAGTAAAGGCATCGGTAGTGTGGGCGCGTCATCGTCGGCAGCGTTAGCCGATACTAAAACCTGGGCGGCGGGATATATATGTCCATGCGTCTTATGCGTCAACTCCGTTGTCACAATACCGCACGGGTGTCCCTGCGGGGGTTGTGGCCGCACATTATGACTCAATTACGCACCCCGAAATTTTCCATTGCCTGCCGATATATATATTGCCCCGGATTCATGCCATACCTGAGCGGTTCCTTGAGCATTGCCATGCATGTGGCGGAAGTGAATATGAGACTATCGAATATGTTGGTTGAGTGGCCGCAGTGGGAATATTAATGTCATAATTTAGGGATTTTATTTGTAGAAAACTTTTTGCGTCAAAAGATTGTTGCCAAAACGGCCGTCGTAGAGACGCTGCAAAGGTTTCAGTGTTGCCAGTCCGGTCCCGGGGTGAAATAAAAACGCCGGATGTCGGATGATTTGGCGGATTTCAAGTTGAGTCTGTTTTGCCAAAAAGGTCGCGCATATTCTTTTTACATGGACAAGAGCCGAAATTGACAGAATCGACTAGTAAAAGCGTGGAGGAGCTTTCCCAGGTGGCAGCTTTAAAGCCCTAAAACTCTAAAACTACCCTGGTGGCAGTTTGCTAAGTATGTGGGACTGCCAAGAGAGGCGACACAGTTGCGACAGTCATAGGGGTAAGGCTTCTCAAAAATGTTACACCACGGCTAAAATGCAACACTTATGCGCGCCGGTACTCGCTACTTTACTGACTATTGGCAACTATGCCTCACCTGTACCTTTAAGCACTTTGGCTACTGGCCCAATCATGCCTCATCTGTCCGCAGTCTCCTCTCCCAAGGGGAGGTGGATTATCTCCTCAGCTGGTCTTCCTGCAAAGTTTCTTGTGTCGACAATAAGTGTGGAACAAAATCCTGCCCGCCGGTATCTAACTACCCATTGCATGATGGGAGTCGTTACGGAGGCCGCTGGCCCGGTGGCCTCATCCACGCCCACGGCATGTTGGGGTACGGCAGGAAGGCTGCCTTGAGTGATGCTGCTGTTGCACCTGTTGGGTGTGGATAATTGGGGACGATGCTACCCGCCATGTCGGCTTTCAAATTCTTGGCAGCCTCTCTCAGTATGCGCACATGGGTCGTCGTGTCATGGACCGAGTGAAAGAAGAGGTACGTCAGGGCCTTAACCGCTAGCGCCCTTTGCCGTGAACATCTTGAATTGGTCGACAAAAGCTTCCCGCAGGTTTGGGTTCCCTGGACAATCCTTTTCGATGCACAATCCCGAGGCGCGGTACAGACGAGCCCGCGCCGCAACGAGCCACGTCCCGCCGACTTCGCTAAACATGCGTTCATCTGAAACCCGGGTATCGTCCGGCGCGTCTAAGATGAAGGACTTCCAGCCCCGGAGAGCCTCTGCCCCAACGGTGACGATGCAAGGCCATGTTTGTTCCTTGTCGAGATAGGTATACATGTTGATGTCGCTCGTGCCGGTTGCAACCCACCCCGGCTCGAGATGGATGCACCCCCTCTCGGCCAGTTGATGGTCGAGGTAACGGGTGAACGTCCTAGGGACGCCGTCGTACGCTGCGGGCATGTGGTTGGCCATACTGGGCGAGGCGATAAACAGTGGATGGTGGGTATCGCTGGGTGATGCCGGCGGCGGGTGGGTGCTGGTTGAGTACCTGGGTTTATTGGGTTCGGTGGCTGTTAGAAACCAACCGTTTTTGGTGCACGGTGTTCCCAACCGACCCCTTGCGGCACTACAAGCCGCCGGTAGCCCCGACGTAGTCTGTCGCTTGTCTGATTGTTTGGCCTTATTATTCGCTTACCGACGAATTAACAGCTCGTTACGGGACCCTACCCGTTTAGGGGTTAATAAGGGGTTTTTACTTACGGGCGAATTACGACCGTGGGGCACGTCATTGTCAAGTGAGGACACATGCGTCCTATTTACACGATTCATACGGTCGCCATACGGGATATGGCTCAGGACTTGACACAATTACGCGGATATTACGCTATGGATACGCAGGCAAGCCGGGTACTCGCACTATCGCTACGACCTGCGCTATGTAATAGCGGAGCGCGAGTCGTCCGGGCGCAGCGCCGGACTTGTTCTTTTTTGAAAGAATCAGCTGCGCCTCCATGACGCACACTCGCACATCCGCGCCAGACAATACCGTAGCTTCTCGTCCCCAGCACCCTCCGTCATGGACAAGGAAGCCAAACTACTTCCATGCACCCCCGTGGGCAAAGATGTGAAGCCTTTAGGCCTGACCATACCACTCGGTGTTTGTGCAGTAGGGGTTGCATCCATGGGAACGTGCTGCATGCACTGTTCCCGGGCCAAGCGACCGACTAATGCGATATCCGCCTTCACGCAGCTTAACCCCAGGGCGACGACGCTTTCGGCTATGCTGTCGGGGACATAACGCACTGTGAGATTCAGATGTGACATACGGGTGACGAAGCACTACCGTACCGGTACCACTATTATCCGTGAAAGCTGCTGCTGGTGGCGGCATGTCCATCCAGTTACGTGCGATTACATCCGGCGTTATTGCCGGCGGGCGATAAATCTGTTTTTGTCATCATTCTGGTAGTCGTACATGACGTGTGATGTGTTACATGGCACTGAAGGATAAGATGCGAGGTTGTCCGTGTAGTACCGGGTAGTACGCGATATATTTATTAAGCCGGTAACCGGGTATCTAGTACGAACCCGGGCGCGATGACGAGTCGTCCTGTGGATAACTACGACTATTAGTACATGGGAGCGCAAATCGTAGCCGTACTATTCGGCTAGGGGCATGCCCGCCGTCCGATCAAAGGTCATCAGACGGGCGGTTTGGCTGCCATGTTTTGCCAAAGAGTGCTCACGTTACATAGATATTCGCGAGGGGGAGGGCGGGGGCAGGCAGCGGTTTGCCGAAGAATGTTTGAATTACAATAATTCGCGACAGCTGCATCGGGGAATGTGCCCGGGGGGGGGGGGGGGGGGGGGAGGCGGGCGGGCGGTGGTCCCCCCCGCCGCCCCCCCCCCCCCCGCCGCCCGCCGCTCCCGCCGGGGGGAAGTGAGGGGAGGGGGGTAAGGGGGCGGGGGCTACTGCTTGTTCTTGTTCTTGCGTGCCCGGGGGACCCTCCGCTTCCGACGATCTCGCTGCCTCCGCCTCCGCCTCCGCCTGCCGTCTCCGACTTCCGCCTCCGACTCCGCGACCGTCAGTTTCTTACCTCGGCGCTTCTTCACTGGGCCTCTTCCGCTTCTTGTCATCCGTCAGTGTCTTCACCACCCCCGGGAGGCTGTACAGCGGCTGTGTAGCGACAGCTGCGCTGAGTGGAAGCAGTACCACCAAAGCCGGGAAGGAAGAACCTGTTGGCTGCAAGTTGTTCAAGCGTATCGATGATTTCACCTCGTGCGTACCCGACGCATTGCGTGTCCTGATCTTGAATCCAACACCCGAGGCACCCCCCCCCCCCCCCCCCCCCCCCCCCCCCCGCGCGGCGCCGCATGATCTGACATTGGCACTGGCGTTAAGATGAAACGCCTCCATCGACGGTCCATGCCATAGTCCACGAGTCGGGGGCTGGAATCCACCCTGAAAGGTAATAGCGAGTCGGAGGGTGGCTGACATGATTGCTCGTAATAGAGGATTTGAATCCTTCACAGGCGTTGACCGCCCCGCGCTGCGTTTTTTGTTGTTGCCCCTTCAGCTGATTTTTGGCATCGAGGACAAGCGGTGATGTCGGCTGTCTTTGACGAATGCTGCCCGTGCGACACTCGCACTCCCTACCCTCTGAAGAAGACTCCCATCGCCGCGCCCCCGTGCGTACACCGAGTCCCCTCCATTGCTACGCGCTACCTTCAACTTCCGTGCCGGTTATACAACCGAAAACCAGTGCTACCCCAAGGAGACCGGGAATGCGGTCGCCCGAGAGTACACCCCCTCCCCCTTCCTCCCAACCCCATTTGCGATCATCATTATGGGTTGTGCTGATGGTGCACCGTGTGCTATCCATGAAGCAGGGCAACGTGAGAACTACTTAGCTCGGCATTACTTCCGGGATGTGGGCAAGGACGCCCAAGGTAGGAAGAAGTGACCATTGCCGAGCGAGGACCGACTCGCAAAGCCCGCGACTTTGCATAGGCATGGCAGCGGAGCGAGCTCGAGAAGTACAATCAAGCCGGCAAGTGCCCCCACCTTCTTATGTGGTGTTCGATGGGCGAGGGGAAGATCTGCGAGGCGACGCCCGCACTCGGAAGCTTGCAGTTGAGTTCGCGTTTGTTTTCGCACTTGTTCGATTACGCGGCCACCGCCGCGACAAGCAATCAACACGCATACTGGCTTTCGCCAGTTGCGGTGTTAGACCCCCGCCCAATCCCTAAGCCTGGCGGTCAGCCGATCGCATCGAATGTTCAGCGCTCATCGGCTACGCCACGTCCTTGCCCAGTGAAAAAGGTCGTGGCGCTGCCGCTAGGCGGGCACCGCAACGCCGCCAAAGCTCCACGGTTTTGTGGGGTGTTGAAGCAGCAACAGCAAAAACAAGGGCGCATCATCGTCAAGGCACAACACCAACGCGGTCAATAACCTAGCCGCACGCACCCTTCCCCGGCGACAATGTCGACAAGGGATAGTAGCTTGGAGCCCCGGCCAAAAGGGCCAAGCAGCCCGCCAAGCCGGCGGCTAGAGACATGGAGTGCCGGCCCAGGGCCCGGGGCTGTGTTGGAGCCAGAGCGGGCGGTGGGCCGTTCGGGTCGCGGGCCGGCCGCCAGGCCGCCCTGGTAGTAGCCGCTGCCGCCATCCGCGATCAGCAGGCCCGCCGCCGTAACACGACCGCCAGTGGCGGTCCCGGCCGAAACCGGATGTAAATTATTTATTCTTGCCCGCCACTACCGCACCTCATCGCCGCTCCACTTACCGCGCGCTATCGCTCTATCTATCGGGCGTTATGACGCGATATTGCCGGGCTTATTCTGGAGCCAAGAGAAATATATACACGGATATATCGTCGCGATGACGTGTGATATGCGCCTGATGGGTTTTGTTACGAGTATGTCACGAAATGACTACGGAGTTCAAGGACGAGTCTGGACATCTCCAACATGAACTAGAGAAGATCGGCATCAAAGATACGAAGAGCACTCGGTTCTCAAATTCGATTGACCTCTGCTCGCGCCCACACCGCAAAGTTGCCGTCAAGGTGAAATTTTGTCATTTGTTGTTGCGGCTGCTAGCTTTTGACTCAATTATTTTGCGCACTGCTTTTGAGCCACTTGATCAGCTTTTGGAAGTTTGCCGGCATGTGAACCTTGGGGTTCGAAGATAGAAAGAATATGCAAAGAAACTCCAGACTTGGCCGCATACTACGAGGAAAAACTCGTTAGACTCAAGCGTCTCCAACACTACGGTAGCCACTTTTTTATGTGAACCTTGGGGTTCGAGGATGGAAAGAATCTGCAGAGAAACTCTAGACTTGGCCGCATACTACGAGCAAAAACTTGTTAGACTCAAGCGTCTCCAACACTACGGTAGCCACTTTCCCGGAAGGTCGTGAGCAGGGTTTACGAATCCATATTCGGAAGGTTATCACTGAAATCCTCGAGGACAAGAAGTACGACTTCGGCAATTAAAGACAGAGTTCGTTTCCGAGTGGCCGTCATGGATGTAGGTTGCGACCTACCGCAGTGTTCATTCACCCCCCAAAAATATTTTTGTTACTTTCTGCTTACAAAAGTTCTGTTTTTTTTACCCACGATGGCTTTGGCCCCAAGCTACCATGGTTTGACGAGCCGTCTCTTGCGAAGCAAAGCGACCGCGCGGATGGGCGGCCTTATGTACTTGGTGGTTGAAATGCTTATTCAAGGCGAGTACTATGTGATCTCGAACCTCCACCAATCCTCCAGTTGGTAGAGGACGTAAAGCGCGCCGGCGACGATGGCCCCAAGGCTATTACGCACACCAACGCGGAGTGGCTCGCGATGATTGAGACCAGGAGGTTTCGCGTTATCATGCGTCGGGCAAGCATTGAATGCCACTGAAACGGCCAAGGGCAGGGAGACAATCCCAATGTTGACGCCGGACGAACCGGCAAGGGATTGGGCGGTCTTCCTCTCGGACCAAATCATCGATGTGGATGTGAACGCCAAAATGCCGGATGAGCAAGCGGCCGCTCGCCTTGACCCTATCTACCACCTTGACCCTACCACCAAGTTTCGAGCCAAGGTTGATGTCCTCGGCCCAAATGGCTTTCCCAAAAGTTCCAAGAGTATTCAAAGGTGCTCATCGCTCCAGTCCTTTGATGGCCTTGCTGGCCCCTCTTGCTAGATGGGGGGCCATAAAATCAGCCGATCGCCTCACCCCTATACCGGTTCGAGAGCACATCGCGGTTGCCAACACTTGCATCAAGAATGAGGCGTACCGCATCAAGAACCATACCGGACTTGGTTACCTCCTTTTTCAAAGAGTTCGCTCTTTTGGCATGTGCTCCCGAGCTTCTCGCGAATTCCGCC